>VYZW01002577.1:24285-43649 GCA_013401315.1 Balaeniceps rex | reverse complement strand
CCCCCAGGTTTTAATTGCTGAGCACGATGTCATATGGTATGGGATATCCCTTTGGTCAGTTGGGGTCAGCTGTCCTGGCCGTGTCCCCTCCCAGTTTCTTGTGCACTACCAGCCTACTTGCTGGATGGGCAGCGTGAGGAACAGAAAAGGCCTTGATGCTGTGTAGGCACTGCTCAGCAATAACTAAAATATCAGTGTGGTATCAACTCTGTTTTCATCACAAATCCAAAACATAGCACCATACAAACTAGTATGAATAAAATTAACTCTATCCCAGCCAAAATCAGTACAGTGAATCAGTTATCCCACTAAGCCTTAAGGCCTGATAGCTGGGGCGTGCTCCTAGGAAACGGGAGGCAGAACCATCAATCCTTTGAAGTGGTAAAGCAATTTAAACACTATCTATGGCATGCTGGATACAATATAATACTTTCCAGATTGAGCTTCTTGGGGAAACTTAGAAGTAGACTCAATTTGTGGAGGACAACAGATATTACAAAAGAAGTATACATGAAGACTGCAGGTTTGCAGACAAAAAAGACTGGGTTTTAGGCATCTTTAATATAGAATTAGATGCCTGAAGGTTAGCTAGGGGTCTGAGGATTTAAATCACACTATGATCACATTATAACCTTGCTTAAATTCTGGTTAAGAGGTTAAGACTAACAAAACATTTAGGAACCTAAGTTCCTTTATAGGCATGGATAATAACATGACAGGCTGAAAGGGTATTGAAAGAGAAAGGCAAAGATTGCCTGTATTGTTGTTTCACAATGAAGAATACAAAGATTATAAAAATTAACCAGGTAATATTTGTGGAGCATTTGGTTTAGGCTAAAATTCAGTAATGCACACTGAACTCCCAGGTCTGCAGTCTTATTTATGGGTTAAGAAGAATGAACTGGACTGGCAATGCATTTTCATGAAAAAAAAATGAATTCAGGAGCTATTCATGAGAGAGCAGGGATTTTAAATTTTTGTGTACTGCTAGAAGCAAGTTATGAAACCTTCGCTATGTAATTAACATTTACCAGTAGAAAAGTTGTTCACAGCAATTAGTTTACAGGCAAATAAAAGTGTATGGGATGCACAAATTAGTGGCCTAGCTTTTCAGAGCCATATATCCTATCACAATGGGAAATTTAAATGACAAAGTGGTTTCCTCCCTGATTTTAGTTCCTTTCTCATGTCTGTGTTATTGGTAAATGCTCCACTTGTAATCATCATTTTGTGTCTTTGGTAGAAGTAGTGTTAATAGGAGACATTAAACTTATGTTAGAAACTTAATACACATAAAAAGACTACATAATTTTCTTCTGAGAATTTACTATTTGAGTTACCCAAATCTTTAAAGTTTGATACAAAAGTACATTGCAAAAAATGGTTAATAACATTTCTAGCAGAAGGATATTTCTATAATGTAACAGGAGATGCACCAGAGGCCAAAAAAGTTAATAACTCTTGTCTTTTAATTCATAAGACTGGATTAAATATTGTTTAAGATTCTACTCATCTAACAGACTTTTGTTCTTGTCAAGGTCACACTGGCTGCAGGTAATAGCTAGTTTAGATAGATTATAATTTTACACTTTATTTTCTCATTGTTACATTTTGAATAGGATATATATCCTTGTCTGTCTATTTACAAGTAAGACCATCACATGCTCTTCCATTTTATTTACAGAATAATAATGGAAAAAAACCTGAAAAAAACCCCACTAGAGCTTTTAACTTGTAAAATACCAAGGGCAAGATTCTGACATCCTTACTCATAAGAAACTGCATCTAATTTTGTGGGTATTTCCCCTGGTTTCAAAAGTGAGTAAGGAAAATTAGGTTTCATGTGATTATGAAAATGCAAGTCCTGGGTACCAGCATGCTATGAATACTAGAAATACCAAAGGCAGACATAATAAACTTTCTTCCAAAGTCTCAGAAGACTGTGGAAAAATTCCCACAGGTTTCAGCAAAAGCAGGATTAAGTCCCAAAATAAAGAAGCAAAAATGTGCATGTATTTTTTTTCCTCTTTCTCTTCTGCCATTACTTAATCTGCCAGATTCACAGTGATTTCAACTTACTACAACTTTCTTGCTTGCAGATCTATTTGACTGAGGTTTGTAAAGTGTAACATTGTGTGTGAACCAATGACAAAAATTGAGAGAGAACTGCATAATTCTATATTGTTCCTTTGAGGTCAGTTCCACAGCAGACAGTTTAATATAGACCTCCAAAGTTTTGAATATTAGATAGTCTTTGAAAATCACTGGAAATTTAAATGGTATTGCAAAGCTTCACACAGTTTCGTGGAATCACCTCTATTTGGTCAAATGTTATGAAAAAAAAATCTTTACTCTAATGCTACAAGACAGAACAGATGTCCTTTTTTTCAATTTTTCAAAGCTACCAAGGAAAAAAACTCTGAAAATTTTTCTTATTCACAAGTCCAAACTAAAATTTACCAAAAAAAAAAGTAAATTTTGAACATCATAAATCAGATTTTGAATTGTGTCTCTGAAAAGTTTCTATCTAGATTATATGGAAAGAACAGGATAGATTTTTCTGTTGTTTTTAAAGTATATGTTAGGAACTTAGAAATGATGAAACAGATTTTATCTTTATCATAAAATAAGACATCATCTTGCAGATTATAAATATAGAGGATTTAAACACCATGGTTTTTTTTCCCAAATTATGGATTTATTCCATTCATTCTTAATGGCAATACAAAATGCTATGATTTATGTACACTATTCTAGGAAAAAATAAAATACTGAAGAAATTTCTTTTTTGCTGAGGGGTAGTTAAGAAAAATTGCAATTTTTTCAGTTGTTCCACTAGAGTTGCTTATGCCATTCTTGGTTAATACTTGTATTTGTAAAGGGCTCAAAGCAAGATTTAAATACAAAAATATGTTTACTAAAATCTATTGAATCCCTTTTGTGATCTGTTATTTCATGTCTTCACTCTTCTGTTGTTACACAGTCTGTATGTTTAGACTCCTAAGTGAATTTTTAAACAATATTTCCATTACATATACCTTTTACAATATCTTTGTCAGACAGAAAATTCATTGTTTCTGAGCATATTGTCAGCATGTTCCTGCATGTCTGTCAAAACCTTAACAACTTTGAACAGCATGCTATTTATATTCTCCTTGATTCCTTACACATATGCTTTCATTTCATAGCTGGGATTTAACATTATTGCTTAGCCTGCATTCCGCATCGTTGATGACTGCAGGCATTCCTTAATGTCCGCCCTGTGAATTTACAGAAAAAGTGATATGTGCTATATAAATGTTTAGAGGAGATCATCATCAGCCCTTAGGTCTCATTCTGATTGCCAATAAATATAAAATTTTTCTCCCAAATAAATGTGTGGAGATCATTTTAGAATTGGATTGTGAATGTTCTCATAGTAATAGTCCATAAAAGATGTTTCCATAATTTGTGTAACATGTTTACCACTACATACCGTAGTAAGTGCTGTAGAGGATGCATATGATGACCATGGAGGTTCTGTGCATTCCCTCACTAGCACCCAGGCTGCATATGCCAGCTGAAGTGAGTTACGGGCTCCCAGACCCCTCACTGTCCCTAGCATGCCAGCATTAGGACTGTACTGGGATCTTCTCTGGCCTGCCTGCAGTTTTCCTCCCTGAGAAAACAAGGTGGATATGCATGATATCACAATGTCTGAGACATATGCGTGGAGATTTTGTGTGACAAAGTGTCTGTGGGCAGCTTGTGCTCATCTGCAGCAGCAGCCAGGAGTCAGGAAGGGTACCCGACAGTACTCCAAATGATGCTAATGGCCTGTGCTTGTGCAGCTTGCTTGGACCCTTTCTCTCAAGATGGTCACCCCGATCAGTTTCCGTTATACTGCTTTTGGGATGGGATTCAATTGCTTATGCATGGCACTTAGTGCCATTTGAGCTGCATAAAGTCACCCACCTGGCCTCCAGTCACCACCTAGAAGGCTGGAAAATCCTGTAAATTCTCTGTTCTACCTGCCAGGTTCGTGCAGACATCTTGGATACCCCAATGCATCCCAGATGGGACTAAGTGTCCATGTCTGAACAACTGAATTGAACCACGGATCTCCGCTGATTACTGTGAGTGCCTATATATAGATATTCTTCTCTAGGTATCTACATCTAGGTGTCTTAATCTCAAGCAAATTCCACCTGAGTTCTACACACACACACGAATAAACATTAGCCTAAAATAATTGGCATTTTAAGGAGAAAGTAGTCTATCCCAGGCTAAGGGAATATTGCTGAAATAAAACATATTTTATCTAATATAAACAATGTAAAACATAGGAAGAAAAAAAGACAAACTGTTGTGCGAACTGTGTGTTTCTCTTTATTATTAGTTGTTAATACTGTGAAGTCTCATTATGATCAGCCTTTTCAGCATTGCAACTGCAAGCACCAAACCTCATATATTGGGACATACTCAGGCTGCGTGTTACAAGTGCAATCTGGAGTGAAGAGACTGCAGAGTGATGCTGATAGTCTTTTGTTACCTGGGTAGCACAGCTACAAGGGATCAAATTAAGTTTGATACTTTTGCATGGTGTCTCCGCTCCATGTTTTCTAAATCTATGAAACTTGGATTTGCATTGCTGCACATTTGCACCTATCAAGGGATTGCTAATGCTGGGTAGGTACATTCTGAATAATTTTGTCCGATAGGTCAGTACACCACCACTATTAAGTGACTTGTGTGGAGTCAAGATTTATGTAACGAAAATGAGGGTACCCAAATCTGGCTTCCGATGTATGTCTTGTAATAGGACCATTATACTTCAGTACGTTTAATAATTTATGTGATTAATCTGCAGTTTCTATGTTCCAGTTTTTCTATGTAATCTTTCGGGTAGCTAAAAGCTTGATGTTCCTTGAATTTGATGAATGTCTAGCCAAGATTACTGCAACTACTATTACACTATGTATATGTTTCTTTTCATGTATTCCATATAGATAAGCTACAGAGGTTTTTTAACCCATGCTCTATTTTTTTATTTGTGGTGAACCTGAAAAATGAATTTATGGCTAATAAGAAATGCAAAAATAAAATTCAGACCTCATGGTAGATAAAATGTAATGACTTGAGATGTACTAACTGCTCTCAGCCTGTGGCAGATTACCATAATCAATCACTGGGCTTGTTCAAGCTGGGGATGCTACACTCTGAAAGAGATGGAGTTGCTGGCAGGCATTTTTAATATTGTTTTAGGAAGGTGAGATAGGACATTGGAGTGATATACTAAAGCTGATTGGAATCTTCTCTTTCAGTAGTGCAAAGAAGTTGTAGGTGTGGACGAGTAGCATTTCTGTAAGTATTCTGTTTTTGTCTCTAATAATACTATCTCCTTAAATTAATTTGCTGGATTAAAACTATGTTGTAAAGTGGCAGTAAATTCTGTATGTTGGTGAAAAATCTTTTGAATGCTGTGAGGGACAAAACAACTGAACATTTTGCCTCAAAGCTTGCTGACAAGCAGATAACAGAATCTTGCAGGAGATTGTGCAAGATGTTATCTGCTCACACAATCACAAGGACGATCACCAGGAGCCTCCCGTTTGATATAGATAACGGGATATGGGCAAGGACAATCACCAGGAGCCTCCCATTTGATATAGATAACGGGATATGGGCAAGGACAATCACCAGGAGCCTCCCATTTGATATAGATAATGGGGTATGGGAGAGGCTCAGAGACGTGCCATTGCCCTGGATTGCACAAGCTGGAGCTGTTGCCTTAGGCCGCATCCTATAAAAGACCACTGCCCCAAACCCTGTTACAGAAGGTGGGGAAGAGATCCCACTTCGGACACCACCACTACGGGTGGGGAAGAGATCCCACTTCGGACACCACCACTACGGATGGGGAAGAGATCCCACTTCGGACACCACCACTACGGGAGGGAAGATCGCACTTCGGACACCACCACCACCAAAGACCCTGTTGGTGATTCCCCACCACGGAGATCCCCCACCACTGAAGACCCCAGAAGCAAGGACCCCCGGGACGCCGCAGATCCATGGTGGTGACTAGTTGCGCTTTCCTATCCTGAACTCTTGCTTTATCTTCCTCCTTTCCTTCCTTCCTTGCTTTCCTATTGCTCTTTCTCTTTTCATGAGTGGTTTAATAAACAGGTGGACTCACGACATCTGACCTTGTTTGTGTCTCAATCTCGCTCGAAGGGATCGAACTTGAAAATGAGAGGTTGGTCTAGCCGCCCCTAGCCTCCCAGTCTCGTCTGAGGTTGGTTAGAAAGCAAGGGAGCCTTCCTCTCATCCAAATCGGATCGTAACAAATGCTTTTCCAGATGTTAAAGGACCCAGATTAGGTTGTTTCCCTTCAGTCTCACCTTTAGCTTTGCTGAGAGAATAGATTTGCAAAAATTTACATAAATTTGCAAAGCCAAGGCATACATGTAAGCTTATATTTGTGCTCATTGCACAATTTATATGTATCCGCCCTTATCTTGGCAGACACTGGGAATTTGAGCTGGAGACTTCTAGAGACAGTAGTGTGGGTTTCTGTGATACAAACTAAACCACATTACTAAAATCAGATATGTAGCCATACCCTATGAAAAGCCATATAGAAGGCTACAAATAAAAATTCTACACCTACAATCTAAAGAAACTAAAAAAAAGCTGTGTTTGAGTGAAGACCGCAAGCGTGGGGTTCAGCTACCTCCTTCAAAAACCTGACTGTGGCTGTCTCAATCTGGAGCTGAAATGCATCCCTGACTGTAGTTTCTGACAAAGAGTTTAAAAACCTAAAATTTGCACCTATATTCAAGTTCCTATTCTGACTTTGATATTTATGATAAGAATTTTTCATTTAGATTTTGCCATTTGTCAGTGATCTAGCTGTCTGTAACAATATCTTTCAATTATTTTTTATTTAAAAACTATCCACTAATCATCTGCTTTGAGTAAAATTAAAATTCATCAATATTTTTTCTGGTTTTTTCCTGGCTTTCTGATTGTTATGGAACATTTGTGAGAGCTTTTTTTAAGCTCTTTAATTTTTCTTTCCTATACACAAGTAATTTAGTTAATCTATTCTGTATGAGTTTTTTTTGCAAATCATCTGTGCTTTAGCATACGTGAAACAAGGAGTCAGAGCTTGCCATAAGAAACAAGTTTTCTTCAGGTTTCACAGAAAAGAAATTCAGAGATAAGTTTCTGATAGACCTAAAGGATTTGTTTTTAAGACTAGTGTGAAGCTAATGGCACTGTAGTATAGACATTAAAAATTGCTTACTTAGTGCAAGTACTACTTCTGCCTTGAAACCTTAATTTATTTTTCTTTAAATCTTTTAAAAATGTGCCAATTGATTAGATGGTCTTCATTAAAGAAAAAAATTATCTAACATAGAGAACTTTAATAAGGTATTGCTGTCTTTAAAGGCTTTGCAAAACCCTCTATTTGAAAAATGCTTGCTATAACATAGAGCAATACCCTAAGATTACCTCCCACAGATGGCTGAATAATCCATTTCACTGACCATGATGACTTATCAGCATCTCTTTAGTCAATTGGGTAAGTTTTGCTCCCTTTGCACAAGAGAGCATTTCATACTTAAAATCTATAAAATCATAGAGCATTCCTTATCTGATCCATTAGGTACACCAAAATAATTTAATTAAATAAAGAGCCTAAAGACTGTCATAAATGTATATATATGTGCAATAGCACATTAGTAATGATAATTTAAAAAAAAAAATCACATAGCTTCTAATGAATATCTTTTTGTAAAATTATTGTCTTTCCGTGAACTTGAGCTTTTTCATGTTTTAAGGCATATGTTTGTATTGTGTCATGTCTATCCACAAATGTTCCAACAGGGGACTTCAAAGCCACTATCTCTATCATCATACATATTACTATGCTGAAAAACTTACAGGCACGGTACTCTCAATGGCATAAATTCAGTTGCAGAGGCAGCATTTCAAGTTCTAATTGCATGAGCTTATTCAAGAAGTTTTGCTTGCAAGGCTACAGAAAATGTAATGAATATTATGGCATGTAAACAGAAACAGATGGGAATATTATTTTTGTGGATGCAGACAAATGACAGACTGCAACACATGTAACTGTAGTGGTGATGATGAAAACACAAAAACCTAGTGGAGACAGAAGGTCGTGGAGAGGCTTCAAAGAGAACTCACTGAACCTGAAAATATTGTTAACCATATTTATTGTGTTGCATAAAAAAGAACCTGTTAGCACAATTTAATTCACAACTGAACTAAGCAATTTGGTATTAAGCTGGGTTTTTGCTGCTGACTGGGAAGCTGGGTTCTGAGTCAAAAAAGAAACTTAAGGGAAATATGAAGGTGCTGGCAAAATTTGAAACATTTATTGTGCTCAGCAGTTTTGTCAACACTATACACGCACAATTCTGTGGTGGTAAACTCAACATAGTTACATTAAAGTGTAGTTTGGTAAAAGGGGTTATTGCTACAAGAAGAGGAAAAATTAAGTAAAAAAGAGTGGCAGTGTTATGTATAAGACAATTAACCTATTTAACTTCATATACTAGAATAAATCACCAGAGCTGACAGTTTAAAAGGAAAAAAAGAAATCCCCAGAAATATTCTTTTTCTTTAAAAAAACAGTAAAAAAGCTGTCTGCTTTTTAATTGGATTACAAATTCCTTGGGAAATCTTGATGTTTAGACTTACTCTGCAGTGTCCAGCTACACGTTTAAAAACCTATGTTTAAGATCAGGCACTGGGAAACATCTCTTTAAGAGCAGTGTGCTACATTGCTTCCACACAAAATGGTCCATGATGATTATTAAGAGAAGAAGAAAACAGTGATGCTCAATGATTGCTGTGGGGTACTGTACACTGAAAAAATGGTTTGCAACCTGGTTAAAAAACAGAGGTTTTTTTCTATGTTAAGGAATGGAAGGTACCACTTTTTGCTATTTTAGCCTGAAATTACTCTTTGCACCAGACAAACTGGAATAGAAATAAAGCAATACTTTATTCTACATTTTATGCACCAACAGTTTAGAATCAAGCTCATAACTACCTGTACCTTAAATCAACTCCAAGTTTCTTTTTTTGTTTCATCCAACTAGCAAATAGTCAGAATGATGACAAAGACTTCTTGAGGCTGGTACCTCATCCCTATTTAAAAAAAAAAAAAAAAGAAAAAAAAGAAGTATTTATCTTATGTACTATTTCACTGAATAAAATCTGGATTTGAAAATTCATGTATCATGGTATGCACAGATTAAAAACTCCTTTCTACAGTTTCTCATAACTAATTGAATATTAGCGCTGGCAGCTTTCTTGAAAGATTATTCACTACCACTTCTTATCTTGCAAAAGTGACATTATCACTCCACTGTAAATGTCAGTTAGGCATGAGTAAGTAGATCTATCTCCCATCCTGATTACAGATAATAACTGTTGATAATAGTCCTGGTAATGGACTGGGCTACAACAAATTTCTAATACGTTGTGAATACTACAAATTATCAAGGTGGGGAATAGAAGGCTCTGCTGTCAGTTTATTATGTTGGTATACTTTATATACTGAAATCCATATATGAATTGTACTACATAGTTACAAGATATAAAAGCCATTAGTTTAAATGTCTTTATTAGCTGTTGATTAAGACTAGAGACAATCGCCAAACAATTTCTGTGACAGTGAGTTTCAGGTCTAAAACTCTAGTCTGGCTTTTGAGAGACCCTCAAATCCCTACAGTGTCATCACTGAAGAAAAATCTCATCTGGAAATACGATACACATCAAATGTGGAATTTGAAAAAGTGCTGAAAGAAATATACTTTAAATCCTGGGAAAAAACCTGAGGTATTGATTATTCCTATTAGCTTACTAAAGAGAAGCCAAGTCACAGCAAGATCTATGTTAAGCTCCACTCAGATTTTGAAAATCAGTTCCAGAGGTCAGATTTGAGATACCACTGTAATATCTATCCATATTCCTATAGAAAAAATAAAAGGGTTTTAAATGTTTTTACACCTGGAAGAATTTCAAATTTACTTGTTTTCTGCGCTAGCATCCTGTATCTTACCCCCACCCCACCTACCCCACTCCCAATTATTCATCTGTCCTGACTGAAAATGCTACTAAAAATGACATACTGTACTGGCTAGGTGAATGATTTTGGTGTAAGGTTTCACCCACCAAATCTTTGGAGTTCAAGTTAATGAGAAATCTCATACTAAGTCTAAATATAAAAGAAATCCCATTCTGTTCTGCAATATCTTTTCACATGCCATTATTGGCAATTAGACTGCAAATGATAGTCCAGTAAAATACTTATTGACATGCTAATCGATACTAGTGCCACAAGAGGATTTATAGGCAGTCAGAAGTGAGAGAGAAATCATTTCAGTGAAATGGGTTTTGTAGTTTGCAGATCTTAACCTCAGGACAGAGGCTTGGAGGAGTGACTTTAAGCTGGGAAGGCTTTGTCAAAGAGATAACAGACCCTGAACTTCTGCTCCCAGCTAAACTTCATGCTGTTTCTGAAAAGAAATTTTCTGGGGTATAAAAATCTCATTTGGTAATCTGATAAAATCAGAAGAGACTATATTCAGGCTAATGAAAGAGAAAGGAGAAAGGTAAGTCAAAATATTGACAATATGAAATCTCCATTGCACAGCCAAGGTCTGGAAAACTAAGTTGTTACTTCCTTTATTTTGCCTTTTTTAAATGAGTGTGAGATTTAATAGTTTAATATTAATTATAGGAAAAAATATAGGTTATGTTTGATGGCTTGCACTGAAATTAAGAGAGTTAATATGTGAAAGGGCAGATTCTGGTAGAGACTAATAACCAAGTAGATGAGACCTCCCACGCTTTATTTGTCCTCACCTGGACAAGAGTTGGAGTTTAGCTAGAATAACTCATTGGAACAGCTTCCAGCTCACTGAATAAGGCTTGAAGAAAACACTATAGCTGTATTTTACAAAGGTTCATTCCTGCAAACACAAGTAATCTTACATATTTAAGAACCTGTGCAGTCTTAACAGAAAAGATCAACAGAAGAGCAAGCAATACTATGGTAAAATACAGTTCCCTTCCCCTGTTAGACCTGAGAAGAAACTGTGCTCTTGCTGTGACACAATAACAGGAGTACACAGTGCTTTTGTGCACGCAGTGTACCTGAATATGATTCTGCCAAAATTACTTTTTTTTTTCAAGTTGACAACATTATTTTTAATAAGAAAATAAGTTCTTCAAGGTCTGTTGTCTGAGTTTTTGAGAGGTCAGAATGATTTCAGGTAACATGAAAGAGTATTACTGAATGAAAAAAAAAATGTATAACACATACAATCTTATATCCACGTCAAGTGTACCAGAATTAGTGGAAAACATGCATTTTAAATTAAATAGACACTGCATGAACTCAACCAGAAAGAAGCACAGAAAATGTTCAATTTTAAAATTTACAGTAATATTTTCAGAAACAAAGGGTCCTTATAAAAGTCATGGTGCTGTAGCAAGAAATAAGCTAGAATAATCACAGCTGTCATAATAGTTCATATTGAAGTCAATATTTTTAAACTTCCAATTTATAAAGTAAGGTTTCTCACTATGAATTTTGTCTACTTAGCAACTAGCCCTCTACTGCCACAAATACGTCTTGGCATGATAAGAGCCTGTCGTGGTTTAGCCCCACTCGGCAACTAAGCACCACGCAGCCGCTCGCTCACCCTCCCCCTCCCCGGTGGGATGGGGGAGAGAATCGGAAGGGCAAGAGTAAGAAAACCCACGGGTTGAGATAAGAACAGTTTAATAATTGAAATAAAATAATAATAATAGTAATAATAATAATGATAATAATAATAATAATAATTGTAATAAAAAGGAGAACGAGAGAGACAAACAAAACCCAGGGAAAAGAAAACAAGTGATGCAACCGCTCACCACCCGCCGACCGACACCCAGCCAGTCCCCGAGCAGCGATCGCTGCCCCCCGGCTAACTCCCCTCGGTTTATATACTGAGCATGACGTCATATGGTATGGAATAGCCCTTTGGTCGATTTGGATCAACTATCTTGGGCCGTGCCCCCTCCCAACTTCTTGTGCACCTGGCAGAGCATGGGAAGCTGAAAAAGAAAGTCCTTGACTAGTCTAAGCATTACTTAGCAACAACTAAAACATCAGTGTGTTATCAGCATTCTTCTCATGCTAAATCCAAAACACAGCACTATGCTAGCTACTAGGAAGAAAAGTAACTCTAACTCAGCTGAAACCAGGACAGAGCCATAATTTTTGCTGTATCTATTTTGGATAGTGCTAAACAAATCTCCATGTACACATTGAAAGGTAAAAGAAATGGTAAGTCATAAATGAATGAAGAATAAAAAAATTGCTTTATCTCAGACAGTCAGCACCTGCATATGTTACATAAGTTGTTAAGCCATATGCTAGCAGTTAAGCGTTGGATCTAGAATTAAGTGAATCCCTTCACATGTGTTTTAGAAATTGCTTCCAGATCCTTTCAAATTCATCTGATGTATTCTCTAAACCATAAATTATCTCCAGATATGCACAGTGGGTTTTTCTGTAAAATCTGCAGTTCATTGCTTCTTGCTTAACTCTGTCATGTCTGTGGGTGCCTGAACAAAATTTATTTTTTTGACTATCACAGAATAACTCAGCACCTCAAGAATGTGTTTAGAATTTGAATAATGTGTTAATGCAAAACTATTAACACTGTGGGTCTCTCATTGAATAAGATACTTATTAGGGAGATTTGAGGTAGATATTTCTGAAATTTACTTTTTTGGTCCCTCTGAAATTTTTAGTGATTTTAATGCTTTTGAAAAATAAATGTGTAGGAAATCTTGGCAATATGCATCTTAAAATTTTACCATCTGAGTCTAGGCAAGTGCAATCTTACATCAGCAAATCTCTTTGAGTCTCCATTGAACAGTCTATGTGAGAATCTATTATATTAATATATAAACTTCAGTTATTTATGTGTGGTCAAATATCAGGACCTTTGTGTTTTGACGTTTTTGTTCAGAATTAACTGTCTGAAGCCTTGTTCCCCTGGTTTATTTGATTGTGTCTACTTATCTAGCCATCTCAGTCTCTTGAATGAGATGTTCTGATTCCTTTCTCTTGCTTTTAACGGGAATCTCATACTATTACAACCTTGAGCTATTATCTCTTTTCACTCAGTAGTTTTTTCCATTAGATCTACTCTTAAACTGATTTCTTATTTACATTTGGGCAAAATGTAAATAACTGCATTCAAATGTGTGTAAATACCACATCCAAAATTTACACTTAGGAAGTTTTCATCAATGACTGTTACCTAATGGGAAATATCTAGCATGGTATTCAATTTACCATCACTTGATGATTAAGATTCAGTTTGTCAGGACTTTGAGGGCACCACTAGACCTCCCTGCCCCAGGCTCCCCCACCCTGCCCACGGCCCAGGACCCCATGTCACCCCCCTGGGGCCATCAGCCCCTGTCTCAGTGATGCCTTAGCAGAGCTGGTCTCCAGCTCCACACAGCCCTGCACTGCCCAACGTTGGGCCCCACTGAGCTGGGCCCACCCACAGGCATAGATTTCCTATAGGTCCTGTCTTATGTCTGTCAGCCCCAGGCAGATGTTTTGCATATCTTAAAGTATTTCATATGGTGTTAGACTCCCATGTTTAGGAAACAGAAATAAGTCCCTGATCAATACAATCATGAGTCCAGAAAGATATCCAGATAACAAAAAATTCAGATAATGAAAGTCTATCTTAGGGTATGATAAATATGCCTGAATTCCACCTAGTGTTCTTATTAGATTTTCACTCAGAATAACAGAAACATAGTCACCTACATTTAAGTGAGCTGAAATCCACTCCTGAACTTAAGAAGGGCTGGATTCAATTACTAAACATTGCTATCTGGTATAGCATTAAGGCACACAGGCTGTTTGCAGGCACAAAGCTTTTTGGAGTAGCATTGGAGAGCTATTGAGGGTAGAGGGAATCAAAACCAGACCAGTCTTCTCCAAGCTTCCCTTTTTGAAGCAGTGTGTGGGATAAACTTTCTCCAGAATGCGCCCTACCTGTAGACAGGAGAGTCATTGGAGCACCCCAGGACAGAGCAAGGGACTGATCCAGTTTTTAAATCCTGTGTGGATCTGATCAGCACTCCAGGCTTGAGCACGTTTTATTTAGAAGAAGAGACAGACCCTTGGATTACCCAAAACTGAATTTATCAGTTTAAGCCATTTAAACCTATGAAGAATGTGGGAAGAGCAGAAAAACATCATGCCTCTGTTCAGTCACAAAGAAACTTTACACACTTGCAGAACTTTTCTTCTTCCAAAATGTATAACACAACTTAGCCTATAAGCCTGATTAATAAAATTTAGTTAAACTGACACATGGCTCATTCTTCCCAATTATGCATTTAGTTTCAAAAAGTACATCAAGTCAACAGGATTCTTTGCGATGCACATGTCTAAATCTCTAATTTGGTTTTGTTTTTAAATAGAGAGGACAGCCTGAAATCTGAGCACATACACAAGCCTCTGGGGCTGCCACTCTGAATGGCGTAGTATTGGCAAAATTTGCAAGGAAAGCTTACAAAATAGCCGCCTACTTTAACAAGTCTCAAGCCAGTATTATCCGATTGCAAAGCTACTAAATTCACGTAGGTTTTAAAAGTAACAGAAATGATTCACTAGATAATGTTGGTAGTGACAAAAAAGGAGCAAAATCCTGTAAGCATATGGGTACCATTTTTTAAAAAGTTGATGCACCACATTTTATAAATGGATATACACATAATATATACATTGTTTACATACAATTCATAATAATTCATTGTCTTTTCTCTAAAAAAGGTTGTAATACAATGAAGGAAATAGCTAAATAAAATGGTCATATTTAGCTTAGCTACAAGAATAGATTCTAAATAAGAATTTTAAAAAAATTATAATGAAAAATGAGAAGGCCATGTTCTTAAATAATATTATATTAAATGTCCATTTGGCTTTTTAGGAACTTTATTTATGTGAAGTCCATGGGGTACCCAGCACAGACAATTTACCCAGATAAACAAAAACCCACAAGTGCTTGAATATGGTGAGAGACTTCCTGTAATAGAACCCTTCTGCAAAATGTTTAGCTTGCAGTTTTGAAGCCAAGACAATGGCTGTTACTGCGTTATCTGTCTAGCAACTACAGTAGCTTATGGCAGAAACCATTCAGTTTAATGACTTAGATTAGTAAGTCTTATTTCATTAATTTTTCCACATTGAAAATACTTAAATGAAAAAAAAAGTATTTCTTAAAAGGCCTCACAGCTCATGTAGTAGTCATATAGCATGAAACATATTTTTGAAAAGCTGTTTTAGTATTGGAAAGTGAAACTGTTACATTATTGTGATTTAAGTAAACCTGAATTCTCTCAGCATCTGGCCTAGTAGCATGGAAGACTGAGCTGGGAACCATAATGATGACACTAAGTACTGCTTTTAAAGGAATAATAGAAGAAAAATAGTTTTTGTAGGCAAACCACTTAGAATCTATTTTCCAGAATTTACCCTTCCAGAGTGTCTTTCCTTTACTATTCCTCTAGTATGTCCTGACTTCTGGCACCTTATGCCAAATCATGCAATATGGAGATTTGTTACGTTCACAATGTTTGACTGAAAAAGAACAACGTGTTTTCCTTTAGAAATGGAGGAACAGATTGTAGAGAAGAAAGATCTTGCAAATAATTTCTACCAAAAATTAATTCTAATGTATAAGATCTTCATATTCCCTGCACTACCTGAAATCTCTGATCTAGATTCCATAGGCTCCTATGAAAATGTCAGACTTTCACAGATGTTTCAAAGAACTCAGGAAGTATAGCTCTCAAATAAATCAAATTTCATTATTTACTAGGCCAGTGGCTCTACTGTGAAAATTACTTCTGCTTGGAGCATACAAATTAGAAATTAAGACCACTTTCTTTGAATATTTTTCCTGTGTTTTTCTTCTTTTTTCTGATGTGGAAAGGCTCAAGATTCTGCACAAGACCATAACACAGCAAAGCCAGGTCAAATGTAAGTCTAGTTCCTGAACAGTAAAGACAATGAACGGACACTCACTGTTCACCTTCTTTGTGCCATTCATGACTTCACAGATTTCATCATCATAATCATCACCATCATCATCATCATCTCTCTCTCTCTGCTTTTCACTTTTCCAGTCTAAAGATTCTTAGTTCCAAGTTCCTCCAAATTATTCTTTGATGATCCCTTTGCTCCTCTTTGAACATTTCTCTGTTTTATTACATCCTTTTTGAAATGGAAGGACAAGAGCTGTACAAAATATTAAAGATCCACATGCAGCATGAATTTGCAGTGGCAATTCTTTTTCTTTGTTATCTGTCATCTTTCTTGGAAACTCCTAAAATTCAGCTGAATTTTTGATTGCTACTGAACACTAGACTGATCTTTTCAGAGAAACACACATTGTACTTTTGGGAACTTGTCTCTGAATAGTAGTAATAAGCTCAGAGTCCATCATTGTATTAGGGTATTTTTTTTGTGTGTGTGTATAGCTATCATCACTAAAAAAATATCTACACTGAATTTCAGTGCTAATAGGTGAATTCAATCAAGCTGTTACATGAAACCAAAGTTAAGCACATATGCAAGTGTTCTGAACCGGAACAAAGTTCTCAGTGTCTTCCTTTTTCCATAAGGGCAAAAAAGGACACTAACTACTTATCTCTGTAGATGCTGTATGTACTATCTAAATCATAAAAAAAAAAAGAGGACAGAAAAAAACCCCAACCAAAACCCAGAAATGGTAACATATACTGCAAAACCAAAAGAGTCTGAGAGTTGCAAAAACACTTTACTTTCACCAAGGGATTGATTCATATCTTTTCCATTATTCAGCTAATTACATTGAAAAAATAAATTGTTTTCTTAAAATTGAATCATCGTCAAGTATAAGATGACTTCCTATTTTTTTCAGTACCAAGTCACAGGGAATTCTAATCTTAGAAATACATGAATGACATTCAATGTCAGCTAAGCTTTTTTTTTTCCCTCTTCTAGTTTTGCCTAATTAAATCTGGGTGACATGACAAAGCAATTTCCCCAAGGGCTATCTGATGTCACTTTTTTATCAGCATAATTTCATTCTACAGTGCAACTCATCTTCAGAGAGAAAACAAGGCAATGCTAGGTAGTGACCCCAAATCTATCCGAACCACCAATCCACTCCAGAGAGGGGAGAAAAAACAAACTAAAATTCTTAGCTGGTATAATCTGGAAATCTATACAGAGTTATCTGTACTGACGTTAATGGACCATGATGACTTATACTGGCTAAAAAGCTAACTTTCTTTCCATAACGGTTCTTAGCTTGAACTGCAGATAACTAGTGTGAAATGCTATTTTAAACTCAAGTATTCATACAAAAAGCAGTCCTAATTATCTATATTATATAATTATTCCTAAAAGTAGCTAGTAAGAGAATTTCCCCTAAACAGTGTTGCTCATTTGATTTTTGAAGAACTTGCCAACAATAGGGTTTTGTCCTCCTGGCCTTTAAAACTTTTGGTATCCTAGACTGACTTTAATTTTAGTCATTCGGATGTAAATCAGGAAGAACTGCATCAAGTCACTGGAGCCACGGGACCACTGTACAATTTTAAATATTTAATAGTATATCTGGAGCAATCTATTTGACTTAAGGATGAAACTTAATATGTATTAATGAATAGATTAACCAAAAGTGGTAGCATGAAGTATTTCAAAGTGTACGTTAATATTTTTCAGTGAGATATGTGTAAATCCTGTGATGTGATGTCTAGAAAGTATGGGCCTGGCTCCAGGAGGGGAGGCTTGCCACTGATGTCTTTGAATGCAAAGATGAACAGTCCCTCCTTATACTCCAGATGCAATGACTCCCTTAAGTGAGGAAGGAAAGGATCAAGGCAGGGAGAATGTGGTGCTGCTCCAGCAACCACTTTTGGTCTGAACCAGAATATGGCACTGAACCAGGAACTGAAACTGTTTCTTTAAGTGTTTGATATGTGAGCTGTAGCTCCCAATCAATTTTTCTGTGCTAACATGACTTTCCACTCATGTTGGTAATTTTCTGTGTGTCTAGGTGGAGGCTCGAGTTGTTTAAATGTTTTTAGAAAGTGCTCAGGAACTGACCCTGGCCAGCTTGGCTGTCAGTCAACATTTGGCAGAACGGTTACTTGTGCTTGTCTTCAAAAGGAATTAGTCCTTCTGTGGAGTACTTTAGATGGACATGGATAAACTGTTGGTCAATACAGACCGAAGCCAGTTGCCTCTATGTGTTAAATATTAAAAAATGCCTACTGGCTAGATCCACATGGGGACTTGCATGAAATTTAAGTATCTAACTATCTCTACATGTTTTCCTAATCCAAACCTGCTAACTCCTGCATCCCAACCCCCATTAGCTGCTGACTCACTCTGAAAATGTTTATTGTTACAGAACAGAGAGATCTTTAATATCAGAATGTCAGTGTGCCAGAGACATTTTACTTCTACTACTGCGGAATAGGTTCGCATCTACTGTAATATCTACAGCCTGCTTCTTTGCATATCTTATCTGCCAAGTCAGATCTGTCCTGTGTTCTCAGATGCTAATAAAACAGTCTTTTGATGAAAGAGAGACAGTGAAAAGAGCCAAGTGGAGACTCCAGTAATAGGAACAACTACAGAAGCATCCAACACAGTCTTTTTTGCATTCAGATTTGTGCTCTGTTCTGGGCCACTGGGCTGTCTGGTACAAAATGTGCCACAGCTAAAGGAATACTTGGACTTAAAATTACAGAGCCTGGAGTCCAGTTTCCTGTTTGGGCTATGGTTGGTTGAACCTACTTTATCCAGTAGAGCACCCTGTTACATCATTATTTATTCTGTTATAAATCTATTGTGATTCATCTTGGCAAGGTTATTTTACTTTTCATGAAGCATTTTCATGAAACAATTAGAGTGTGACAAGGTTCAAGTCCTTGTTTTTCTGGTAGATTATATATTTAATCAAAGATCACTATATATGTGTGCTTGTGTGTGTACATAAATGAAAAGACAAGAATATATTTTAGGACTAAGGAATGGAATTAAAATCTTACTTCTAGCTGCTGCTGCAATACTTTGGAAGAAATAAGTCACCTTTAGAAGAAGGGATTGAAATATCAACTGCTCTTAAAGCTGTGAATTCTGAGTATAGGCAGAGCATACTGTAAGGTATATTCCTAAATCCAAAAGTCCTCTGTTCTGATTCACTGTCTAAAAGTTATCTGGTCATTCCAGTCAACCTTTATATTCAAAAGAGAGA
>VYZW01002577.1:4103-14700 GCA_013401315.1 Balaeniceps rex | reverse complement strand
GACACTAAATGCCCATGTAAATGGAAGTAAATCAAGTCCCTAGTCAACCTAGTGAATGAAATCTAGAGATGTATTTAGCTGACTATATATGGGTACCCAGTTTTAGATGTCTATAATCTGGAGCTGAATTGTACCCACAATGTCTGAAGGAATTAAATTTACTAATATAAAGAATTTTGGTTTTGCATCTCATCTGGAAGAGTGCATATCCTCTCTCCCACTCATTACTCATTGTAAGTATTTTTTAACTTTTGTGAAAGTCATTGTTGCCCGTTTCAATATAATAATAAAAGTTGGGAATACTTGGTCAGCTTGTTAGCCATTTAGTGTTAAATTAATTGGATTTCCTAAGGGAAACAGGAACTTGGATATGACTTGAGGCAACTCTGACTTTAACTAGCAGAAACTGACTGGTTCAGTGTGGCCCACCCACTCGCTGTACAGGGCTAACACAGACTAGAAGAGATTCATTATATCTGTGTTACACAGCGTTTGGTCCTGGGTCTTGTTTGGGCCCTGTGTTGTGCCCTTCTGGCCTTAGGTCATAATTACTAATACGTGTATGTGTTCATGACTGTCTGCTAAAAGTGCTTGAAATAATGCAAAATTATCTTTTAGCCTATTAGAATTGTGCTTTTATAATATGAAACTGAAGGTATGCATTGCGTTTGCAGAAGTGTGGCATGAAGGATAGGTGTGGATATTTCAGGATACAAAATCTTCTTTACTGTTGTAGGATGCTGTGAGGTGAAGGGATACAGATCTGCTGTAGTTTTTGTCCATATCCATTCCTATTCTTGAGAATGGTCTCTGGAGTGCATTCTGCTTTGAACTGTGCTTTTTTTTCACCCTAGAAGGAACTATTTGGGTCACTCTGGAAGAGAGGGTGGCAGTGAGTCAATCCTTAGGACAGAAAATTGTGGGAGGAGGATCCAAGGAATCAGAATTTTGAATTAACTAGAAAATGAAGTTATTTGACAGCCTAGATATGATTGAAAACAATCTTTGTTTAAAGCATAGGAATGGTTTTAAAAAAAAAAAGTTGGGATGACAAGGTAATGGACTGAAGAAATATGGGTAATGTTAAAATAACACACATTTATTTTCAATTAATTTATTAATTGAATTAATACTACCCCACATGAAATACAGTTTTTTCAGTTTTTCTAGATAAAAATGATTAGAATGAAGACTGAAACTTTCATTATAAGGTTGTTTTTGGCAACAGAGTGGAATGTGTTTCTCCTTGTTCTTCTTGGGCCACCACATCTCACAGAGTTTATTAGGTAGATGATTTAAAAGACTAGAGATTAGAACCATTAGGAACATGGCAAAATTCTTATATCAAATAATTGGAAAAGCCTCAGAGGGACCTCTCTTCTTTCTTGCTGAGATCAGTGTTTGTCTGTGCAATAAAATGAATAATAAACATCGAAATCAGCATTGGCTTTAAGGACTCAATGATTTAAAAAAAAAAAAAGACATATTTCCCTTGCTCCTAATATCCTAATATTCATGTCTTGTTTCTATTCTCATTTCTACAGGTGTTAACCAGCTTTAACCTCACCGATGTTAAGGAAGTTTGTATAGCATAAAGATACTAGATATGGTAAGACAGTAACCAATGTGAAAAGAAAGAAAGGAAGCCGTCTGCTTTGCACTGATTAAAAAGGAAAACTAAACAAATCTTGCCTGTGGCAATAAAGCTGACTGGTGCTTTCTCTTACTTTTACAATTATAACTGTGGATGGATCCTCTCTACATGGTCTATAATGTCTGGAACAGTACCCAGGCATAATAATGTAATATGTGTACATTTCGCTATGAATACCACCCTTAATAGCATTTAAGAAATTTTTACTCCAGAAGATCAAAGAAGTTTTTAATGATAAGTTAGATGAATGTTAAGTATCGCTTCTTTCAAATTATGAGAATCATGATTCTAATAGTATGTTTTGATAAAAATGATTGAAAAGTTAATTTCTATGCAAGGACAATAACTTTTTTCTTTCATGCAATTTAGAAGTAAATATCAACATTCTTTGATTTATCACAAAAAATTCTATTTTCAGTGCAATTTTCATGTAAAGTAATTGTGTTGATCAATGTTTAGCCCAGCTAAACTGAGACATTTAAATGATGTACCTAAGTTAACATTCTGGTTAAGCTGTATGTTTTTCCTACATAGTGTATTGGGTTTGCATGGCAAGGTTTTTGGTAGTGTGGGGGGCTACAGGGGTGGCTTCTGTGAGAAGATGCTAGAAGTTTCCCCTATGTCTGATAGAGCCAATGCCAGCTGGTTCCAATATGGATCCACTGGTGGCCAAGACTGAGCTAATCAGTAACGGTGGTAGCGCCTCTGCGATAACACAGTTAAGAAAGGGTAAAAACTGCTGCGTAACAGCAACTGGAAGAGAGAAAGGAGTGAGAATGTGTGAGAGAAACAGCCTTGCAGACACCAAGGTCAGAGAAGAAGAATGGGGAGGAGGTGCTCCAGGTGCTGAAGCAGAGATTCCCCTGCAGCCCGTGGTGAAGACCATGGTAAGGCAGGCTGTCCCCCTGCAGCCCATGGATTCAGATTTAAATGAACAGGACTGATCTTAGTTCTCCCTCCCTGTCTCCCCCTCCACTGGCTATAAAGGTGGGCCTAAACTCAGTAACTTTATGGCCTCAGTCTAGGGACCTCCTTAGGTCCTTAAAGTTTTGTGGGATTCCTGAAGATCAAAAGCTGAATAGTAAAAAAGCCTACTGATAACAATAAAGAATTTAAAAATAGGAAAAATGATCTTGTGGTATTCATGAAGCAGAGCAATCCTGAAAAAAAGAGAGTGAGGATTTAATGAAGAAAAATAATGGAATTATATACTGATTAACATGGACCATGACATTGAGGCTCATTCATTTTACAGCAACACAGTAAAAATACGTCTGTGTATCAGGGGAAAAAATATAGTGGATATGTAAAGACTAACTTAAGTTTTGATTTTTTCTTTTGCATTTACTGATCAGTTCCAGCCAGGAAATGATAATTCTGGAAAAAATTCATTTTTTTTTCTTCCTCCAAAATATAGTGAGCCTATAGCTCCAGAGGAAGGAAAAAAAGAGATAGGATCTTGGAAGTAAACATGTTACTCAGTAATAAAAAAAGGAAAAAAAAAAGTTTTCAGGAAGAAAAGTGAGCTAAAATGTATATAAAAAATAGTCATCAGAAAATGAGAGAGATAATGTATACAATAGGAGGATAATCCAGAATGCCTTAGAAAAAAGTGTGAAAAGAGCATAATAGCCCTCCTGAGAAAAAAAGGGCAAAAGATAGCACTAACATCAGCTATACGTATGTACTGATTAAGACCTAGAAAAGACGTCTTGTATAATACTGTCATATAATCAAAACTAGACAAGCCAGAGATAAGAACTAATACTTATGTGCACTAAGCTTTGATATCGATTTAAAACTTGGAGAACATCTGAGGCCACAATTGTTTTGGGGGGATGATAAGAGTAGAATCAATCAGAAAGTACATCTTACTTTTTTACTGAAGAATGTGGCTGATTTGATTGTTGCTTCCCTCATTACTCTGTACAGAAGGATAGAGAATAGGAAACCTATGAAACACAGACTTCTTTGACACTTTAGGGACCTGGGGAGTAGCTGCATCTCTAAAGCATCAACTGATTATGGCTCCTGCTAACTTTAACATTTTAGGTCCTGATACTGTGCATATACTGAAACCTACTGAAGATAGTAGGCTTCCACGCATGGTCATTTCAAGGACTGAGGTTATCAGAATTTTAATCCTGTGTTACACACAGATTATAATCCCAATGTTATAACCCCAATACTGACATCTTTGCTAGAGTGATCTGTGGAATAAGATTTATTAATATCTCCTGTAGAAGTTCTATATTGTATTTGCATTATTTCATACAACAAGAAGTGTGCTACTTCTTGCTATATACTTAGATGGATACTTGTGCTTCCATCATAGCATATCCTAATTCCCTGTGACTCCTTTGTTGTCTTCATTCAGAGGTTTAGAGGAAAGCTGGTAGCGTTATGTTTACCTAATTTAACCTTCTAAAGACGAGATTTAACATAAAAATTGACCTACAATTTCTAAGATCCAAACTAAGAAGGATGATGATCACATTTGCAAGATAGAAAACTGTCTGTTGGATTACATTGTCAATAAATACTTCAAAAAGAGTTCTCATTCAGGTGCTCCAAGTAACTTATAAATGTGCAAACAGATAATATTGGAGAAAAAACACTAGGAAGGTGTCTTTATCACTGTCTCTAGTCCTGGTGAATGTATTCTGGCTGCACATGTGAAAAATACTGGAAATACATGTGGATATAGAAAAGAACTACAAGAAATTCTAGACACAAGAAAACCTGCTTCATATAGACAGACAATAAAACAATCTATTTAATTTATCCAAATGAGGATAAAAAAGTAATTTGATGACAAAAACTTGTGAAGTAGCTGAAGCCAATGAGCGAAAGACAATCTACGGTGTTACATATTTATTTTAATCAGCAACTGTGATATACATTTGTTAACAGGCTGAAGAAAATACTGTAACTAAAATGGTCATTACTTTCTTCCTTGAATGACCTGGGAGAGCCAGCACCAGATTGTCTAATTCATTCATGGTTGATAAAAAATTGAATAACTTTCTGAAAATATTTCTTATTTTAAACTGGTAAAAGAAGGTGACAGTCTAGTTTTTCATGAGTGTGTTTTATGATTTTGGCTTGTATATTCGTATATGAGCTCCCTAAGTTAGCGAGCTGATTTTTGTAGTATTGCAACATAACTAGAATCTCTAGTGACTTTGGAAAGTGGGCAGTTTACCTAGAAGCCTTAAATAACTTTTCAAAAGCTTAAATGCAAGCATCCAATTTAGAAACATAGTGAGAAATTACTATGTATGCTGTGTATTATTCTCTCAACCTATTGAACCTCTACGTCTTGAAAATGAATACAAAACCCAGTAACTTATTTGTTTATTGAGCTACTGCTCCACAGAAGCCAAACATGCTCAAATAATGACTATTAATTAAATCACAGCACTCCTAGGTGTGCACAGGAAGATGCAGATATGTGACTGCACATATCCAAAGAGAAAGTTTTGGTGTGTATCAACTTTCTGTTGGCCTGATGAAGGAGGTGAGTCATTTGCATGGATGGATCTGCGGTTGGGTTTAGAGCGAGTGACTAGGGATATAGAAGAAAATTATGTATTTGTAGCTTGTGGTAGCCATGGAAAGGATATTTAAGCATGTTTTTATTCTTCATGTGAAAATACTTTTATTTAATGCATGTCTTTTCCTACTGAACCCAAACTAAATTTGACAGTTACTGTCAATATTCATTCAGCTTTTCTATAGTAGCATATCTAGTTATACTAGCAAAAAGCATGTTTTGGGGAAGTTTTGATATGATGACTTTCTAGGCATTTATCCTTTTTAAATACAAACATAAAAATTCTGAATGTGTTTAGCTCTGTTTTGCAGGTATACGCATCCTGTAATTAAAATCTGTAGTCTAAAATACAGATTACCCTTTGCAGGGTAATTATTATTCTGTCAGGTACCTTGTGTGCTGGCTGCTTGCTGGGGTGCTGGGAGCAGTGGGGGGTCCCCATGGGGTGTCAGGGCAGAGCCTGGCATCCAGGGCCTGTACCCGTGCCCCAGCCAGGAGCAGGGCAGCTGGCGGCCACTGGGACAGCCCAGCCCCAAGCTTTGGTCACCTCCCTGGGGACAGGATCAGGCTAAGGCCAGGCTGGTGCATGGGCCGTGGGTGGCTGGGTAGGGCAGGGCTTTGGAGAGCTGGAGACTGGCCCTGTTGCAGTGTCACTGGGACAGGGGCTTCCACACAAAGGGCAATCTGTAAAAGCACTGCTGTTTCCACACGTTGGCTAGTGTTTCAGGAGGACATACTGCCTCCGGTAAAAAGAAGCTTATTTGTGCCTGTTGTCATTTTCATGCGCTTAGACTCAACAGAATGTCTTAATGCAATAAATCAGTTGATAAATATATAAAAGTTTATTATTTTTAAATTAGTGTGTCAGGTCTTTTAAACCCATAGTACCAAGACTTCAAAGAATGATAAATTATGTGGCATGCAGTACACAGTGATGGATATACATAAGTACTGTAATGACTGCTCATAATATGCCACTTGTTTTGCTGGTTCCAAATTTTGACCTATAACATTAGTCATGCACAAACATTTATTATTTCAGACAAGGCATCTTTTTTCTCCAACTAAATCTTTCCTTCTGGGTTTAAGAAAGGCTGCCCTCTTAAAATAGACTTAGAGAATGTTTCTTTACACCTTAAAATACCTTTAAAATTCTCCAAAAGCATCAGAGAAGATGATGGAGGTTTAATTCTTAATTAAAAATAGAAAACATCTATTTAAAATATGGAAATCCTTCTCTATTTTTCTAATGAATGCCAATATGCATTCCAAATCACTGTGATTTTGAACACATCTCTCCATCGTTTAGAGGGACAGAGAAAATCCTTGTTAAACGTATTCTTCAGTACTTTACAGCAATAAGTAAAATAAACCATTCTGGTAATATCTCAATATGCTTTAAATCCTGGAGAAGCCACTATGAAACTGATTTTATAGCAGAAGTAGAATTCATTTTCATGTATCATAGAATCATAGAATGGTTTGGGTTGGAAGGGACCTTTAAAGATCATTTAGTCCAACCCTCCTGCAATGAACAGGGACATCTTTAACTAGATCAAGTTGATCAGCGCCCTGTCCAACCTGACCTTGAATGTTTCCAAGGATGAGGCATCTACCACATCTCTGGGCAACCTGTTCCAGTGTTCCACCACCTGTGTATGTGCAGGAACAGGATGGATTTAGTTTGAAGTCAGATATATAACAATATTAGTATAAACCTGGCTTGTTAACAGCAAGGAAACAATTACAGTGGCAGAAAACCTCTAGAAATAGTGGCAAAAGTGGCTTAGGTATGGAGTGAGAAGCCCATGCAGTATGGACATGGATTTGCCTCTAATATATTTGTGGAATGGTTGTAGCTGGGAAAACATCTGGAAATAGCATATAATCTCAGGAAGCATGAGATATTTTGGTAGGTATAAGTAATTGGGGTGTGGATCTTTTAGACAAAAGGCACAATCTGGTGTCAATTTCTAAAATTTAAATATTTTTGATTATGTTATTTGGAGAAAACTCATTCAATCCGATTGAATGATGAGAAGTATAATTACATCAGTGCATGGTCTAGGCCTTTCTGATTTTATTTGCCTGCCCTTGATTGCCAAGAAAGTAATTCTAACCAGGAAAAAAGGAAGACATGATGATTCCTTTTTTCTCTTTTACTGAAGATTTTAGAAGAGGTTTAAAAAGAAAAAAAAAGTAAAGTCCAGATATTTTCACTTTGTTTCTTTATTACCATGAAGATATTTTCCCCTTTCTTTTTCTGGTTCTAGTAATGTAGCAGTGTGACTAGTTTTGCTACAGATCTGAGGGCTAAATATGTGTTGCATTTAAAATCAGATTATAAATCTTTTTCAAGAGCTGGAAAATAAATGACAACCTAGGGTTTACAACAGCTGCTGTGGTTGAATAAACCATGAACTTTATATTATCAGGCGAATATCTCTGCTGAGGCTTTAGGCACATCTCAAAGCTGTAGGATATTAAAAAATAATTTGGTTTTTATTAACCATGGCATCCTACTGAATAAATTAAAAGTAACTTTTGATGGATGACATATAAGAGTTTTTGCTGTGCTTTAAAATGTACCATGTATTTCTCTCAGATTGACAGGGTTAGTTGCTACCTGGTAATCACATACTTCAGGTTAGTATGCATCATTTGTCCTATTAAAAATGAGAACTTAATTCCTCATTTGAGAATACTATTTCTGCTGTTTTTTTTTTCCTGAAAGTGCTGTTTAGCCATTCATTTTTCATAATTGTAATGCACAGATAATGGGGAGACTTGTGCAAAAAGATTTGTCGAGTTGCTGAGAGCACAGCAGAGATACTGATGATGCATTTTCCATGCCTATCGCAGAATGTGGGAATGGTAGTAAAGAAAGTAGGGAAAGTTGTACTTTTATTTGCCGGGGAAGGTAGACTTCTACTACAAGGTGAAATGTTTATACAAGGCAACTAAGAAAAAGTGATGTAAGGATTGGTTAGCTCTTGACTATATTTCTGCAAATGTACTCTACTGTTAATTATCCAAAGCAATAAAATTTAGTTGGAGGTATACATCCCAGAAATTAAAGAATAAAACATAAAAATCCACAGCAAAAGGGGAAATGCACCTTTGCTATAAAGCATAGGTACATAACGTTTACAGGTCTTTGGACCAGCTCTCACCTCCCATCACCATAATCTTAACGTTCCTAATAGTTACTAAGGCCTCAAGTTATTGTAAGTGTTGAATCATTTTCTTTAATATTTTACTTGGCCTAGAAAAAAAGATGGGTATGAACAGTATCATGGACACACCTATATGAATCCCTTAAACAGCCAACAAATTTATTCTGGAAGAGAGACCTATGGATAAAATATGTGATTAGCCATGAACATTCTTTCAGTTCTCTCAGAAAGAGTGGCAGAAGTGTCACTCAAACAAGGACAATTGTCAAGTGTCAACTGCTCTTGGGATGTGCAAATGGGTGAATATTGCGTTTTTTGATACTCTGATAGATTAAGTACATTTGTCAACAGCCTTATGAGTTGCTGTGTAACTTGTGAGGCACAGGTGAGGGCCTGTGCATATTTTTATAAATAGTTTGCTACTCCTGCATAGTGTATGTGTTTTTTCTGTATTCACTTGATAGGTCATACACTTTCTGTTTCTCAATTTCATACAGAGAGTACTTATTGAAGTGTGGCATATTGTTGTTATATATGCTGTTACATTTTCAATGAAACTGTAGCAGCCATAGTTTCAACAAAACAAGACTAGATGTAAAGGCAATTTCTCTGTAGTTTTATTATGCAATTTGTGCAGTTTCTGGATTACTAGGGCCCTAAAACTTTCTGTACAAAACATGAATTTCTTCTAATCAAGTAAATATTGTTAAATCTTTCCTACAGTGCACTACATAGCACAAGAAAGCACATACTTAGTTTTTGATTCTGAAAGATATATTTCTATGACTAAGTGACAATGTATCTTTTCATAGTAAGTCTTTGCCAGATAAATAGGGCGAAAAAAACTAGCTACCAGAATTTTTTTCCATTAATGTACCCATAACCAGTCAGCTCTAGAGATAAATGATATGTTTCGGTTTTTCTGTCATGATCTTCTCACTCTCATTTATTTCATGCTGTTACTGGTTAATGGCTCTTTCTTCTGGCAAAATGGTGTCCAGAAGCTTGAATTTTAAACCCAGTTTTCAGACTCAATTTAATTTTTAAAGCAAAAATATTAGTAGGTCTACTCAAATCAGGAGAGTTCTTAGTGCTAAAGGAAATGAGAACAGTTCAACTGAATCTCTCAGTTTTTATCACAAGAACAGTTCAGTTGCAACTCTCATTCAGTTATTATCACATAAGAGATCTTACACTATCCAATTAAACCACTTGAGAATTAGCTATTTCTTCTATATTGCCCATATTGCACAGTCCAACAGTCTGCAAGTTAGGTCCGTGCAGTATCTATTCCTTGGAACATCTTGTGACAAGAAGACACTGTTCTGACCCTTCAGAATTTTCATCTGTTTCTGCATGTTGCTTGATCCAATTTAGTTCTTCCTCCCTATGAAAATGTCACTGTTCGAGTTTTTCACTCAGTTGAGATTTCCAGTTCTTTTCAATTTTTTTTTTTTAAGTGCTCAGCCAGAACTGTCTAGACAATGCTATGCTGCGCTTTGTTACTGCCTTTCTCAAACTAGAATGGTAGTAGCTTGTCCCTTTCTTACCATTTAACAGAGTCTTTCCTACTGGCCTGATGCTATCTGTGAGTCCGACACAAAGTGAATTTGTCACATGAGAACCTGACCTTTTCTGTCTTCACATGTTTGATCATGCCAGGTCAAGTACTTCCACAGCATTTTGCCTCAGAATATTCCAAGAGATTTGTCACGGTGTTGCCAGGTTGGGTGTGTCCACAGAAACAAATACTGATTTTAACCTTGCCTAAGATTACCATCAGACTGAAAAAAAAAGATGCATTTGTTGGCCACTATCATCTTCCTCTGGCTCAGTATGCTCTATGGTCCTCTTGACAAATACCTATACTATCTTGACCTCTATTTAGAAGCTGAAGAAAATGATATGTAATTGGCAAAGCATTCTTATTGGACTAAACTTCCAGGTAGAAGCAAATTGAGATTGTGTGTGAACACAAACATTTTTACTGAAGAGTAGGAGAGTAGTCATGAAGTAATGAAAATATAGCAAATGCACAATATAATGCCTTACTTTCCAGAATATTTGGCCATAATACTTTTAACCTCCATTCTATGTGATTGTGAAATTGCTGTGTACCTGGCACCATCTCAGTATCATCTGTCCCTTCTTTGTCACGTTTCTGAAAGTTGCAGAGGAGCCATTAAGATGTCCAAACTCCTCAGCAGCTTG
>VYZW01002575.1:51460-79129 GCA_013401315.1 Balaeniceps rex | reverse complement strand
GGATATTAAATACTTAAGTCCCCTGACTTTCAGTAAGTTTTTGAGGTCCAGGTCATCAAATTGCACATGTGTGTGTATTTAGGGACCCAACGCCACTAATGTCAATGAGAATTAGGACCCTAGGTATCTTCTGAATATTTGAGCCTTAATTCATACTTCTGGTAGTTTTTATTCAAAGTAACTTCTTCTTCCTTTTATGTGTAAGCCTTCTCCCCTTGAATGTGCTTAGGTGAAAAATATTTGCTGTTTAGATTTCAGCTAGTAACATGTTATTTTGCCAGGAGGTCAGTAAAAAAAAATTCTGTGGGCCCCCTAAAAAAATCCAAGAATTAAGTAACAAACAAGTGGTGCAAGGCAAAAATATTTTAACTCATTTTGGAAGAGAAAAGTGAAACTAGAGAGAAATCATGATTGAAGAGCGATCTGAAAAATCACTGAAGAATTTTCCCCATTTAAAGAGGTCAGAAGTCTAAGAAGGAGCCATCATGAAAAGTAATCAAGTTAATGTGACATATAGTCAAATGCTGACACTTAGGAGCATGATGTGTGCCATACTTTTGTGGCTCAGCTCTTCTTACATTTCTAATGCCCTAGCACACCCTAAAGCGGGATAACATTGCGGAAGCGTATTTTCTGGTCTCCCCCGGTTTTCTCCCTCCTGAAGTGAAGTGGGGGTCCCTGGGAATTGGTTAGGTGGAGCCCACTTTGGATGCTGCTCTGCTCTACTGGCTGCCACAGGGGGGTGGCAGGTTTCTCCCTTAGGGGAGAAGTTGGCAAAAGGAGCCAAGTAATTTTCTGGGATAATTCTGTTTCTGTATGAAAGCCCTGTTTCCCCCAAACCTGTAGCTGAATAGTGGAAGCTGCTTTGTTCACGGTGCAAAGCCTCTTTTTCCTGGGATCCCTTTTGTTATTCCTTAGCCTTAAAAGCCAGCTGATTTGTACACTGCCCTCAGCTTCGTTGCTGCCTTTTCCATGTTCTGCTATGAGAGATTTGTCTATGCACACACGTGTGCTCATGTGTATGTATGTGCTTTTTTTTCTCTCTCACAAGCATGATCCTTTAATCATATAAAACACAAGCCTTCCGCATGCATGCATTTCTTTATGGGATAACTCTGGCTCTGTAATTTAGATCTGCATGTCATCTGCTTTTGGGAGATGGCTGTAATGCCTTTCTAAGCAATCTTGCTTTACAAAGGAGCAACTGCTTTATCATCATCAGCGTCAGTGACATTTCACACAAGCTGCAGCATACTAGTCATTAATGCAAATAACATTATTTCCATGCAGTGTTTGTTGTTTAGTCTTGAAATATATTTTCTTTGAAATGTGACTCCACATATTATTTTTTTTAAAGGAAGTGCTAGCCACAAGGGAAATGTGACTGAACTTCATTCAGTCAGCAGTTCACTTAGGAAAACAACCTATAAAGCAACCTATAGTGATGTTTGTCTTTTTTTCCTTTTTGTTTTCTTTTAACTAGGTGAAGAAGCTTCAGAGAGCTTGATGAATCTAAGTCCCTTTGATATGAAAAATCTCTTACACCATATTCTCAGTGGAAAAGAGTTTGGTGTGGAAAGAAGCTGTAAGTTGTCCACTTGGGTACTTGGTTAAGTCAGAACTATAAATACAAAGCTAGATTGTCTTGTAACTAGGAATCTACTCTCTTGGCATGTAAAATAGAGGTATAGGTGATGTATTAATCATGGGTGGCCAGTACCTGTGTATGTCTGCTGTGGACTAAACAGAACACGTATGATGGAAGCTGTCCTGCACTAAAATAAGATTGTATCAAGTTTTCAGTGATATGAAGGCAAACTCTTAAAATGAAGAAATTTTATATGACCAAATGAAGACCACAAAAAGGGTATATCTAACCTGCCTTCAAGGAGCATGTCTGTGATGCCCAGGTATTCCTGACTGGCACTTCAGCTGTCTCCCAGCTTCATTCTTAAGCCCTCGCAGACTCATTGCAACTCTGATGTCTTTTGAAGCTATGACTGCTCAGTGTTCTGGAAAATCAGGTCCCAATATCCAGGTATGGATCTAGGCCCCTGACTTGATGTAATCAGGTTTGAAATATTGACGTGATTTGAAAGGATGCTGTCACCCAGAGCACTGTACGCTTGTGAAAGTATATGCTTTTATCTTTAACTTCTAGATAAAAATTCATGTGTTTTTCTACCCCCTAGAATTTTTAAAATGTTCATTTGCTTATTTTAGTGCGACCTGTAGATTCCTCTTCATCTAGCCCTGCGATTTCTATTCATGAAATGGGGCATTCTGGAGCAACCAAAACAGAAAGAAGTGGTATTACTAAATTGAAGAGTGAGATGAAGCAGGTGAGGGTTTTCCATCAATGCTCATCAGAAAATGCAGCTGTTCTGGTACTATATTGTGTTAGATTTTTGTGTGTTAATTTTAGGAGACCATTCTTAATGCCAAATAGATTCTTGGTAAATGACAGAAGTTTCCAAAGATCCTTTGATTTAAAGCTGATCACTAAATAGAAAGCAGTAGAGGGATGTTTTCCTCCAAAATTGTACTTCCTTTTTTGTTCTTGTTTCACATGCTGAATATAGAAGAACTTGAACAAACTCTAATGCATTCGTGACATCAACTTTAAAACAGCTCTTTAATCATCTTTAGCTAAGGAAAGGTCAGATGTACAAAGTGAAGCTTTCATGCAAACAGTGTTCATTTTTATGCTCTGCACAAGTTGCTAATGTGGTCCACGTGCCTTTTGGAGAAGATATACTTGGAAAAGAAATCTTGGTTTGTTTTCTTCCTGTTTTGTTTCTTCACGAATGGAGGATGATTACTGCTAGAATATACATACATATTTAAGTTCTATACTTTAAAGAACACAGCAACTGAGCATATGAAGTAATATCATAGAAAATACTTCCAGAATATTCTGAATGAATGTGACTGTTTTGTTATGAGTGTTTTTGATTTCTCTTTTTTTATGTTTCTATTAGTAATTTCCTTTTGCTCTAAATAAATAGGAAGGTAGTGATCAAGTAAAATACATTTATAAGAATGAATGGCACCATATTGTTCATCCTGGGTTTTTCAGCCTGGAGAAGAGAAGGCTTCAGGGAGACCGTTGTGGTCTTTCAGTATACAAACGCGGCTTGTAAGGAAGGTGGAGAGACTTTTTGCCAAGGGCTGTTATGACAGGAAAAGGGGCAGTGGATTTAAAGTGAAAGAGGGTGGGTTTGGGTTGGACATAAGGAAGGAATTTTTTACAATGAGGGTGGTGAGCCACTGCCTGAGCATGGTTGTGGCCGAGCCTGACGGTACGGCTGTGGCTGTGAAGGTGCTGCTAGCTGCTTTCCACCGGCCCTGAAGTGACTTTGGGGGTTCAGTCTGAGCAGGGCTCGCAGGCCTGCGGTGGGTGTCTGACTTCAGGGCCTTTCCAGGAAGGAAGAGGGACTAAGCACTAGGTGGCAGCATTATTTTGTTTTAAATACAGAGGTGGGCCTGAGCTGAAACACTTGGACCTTTGTTCAGATTGGCAGTGTATATTTTCTGCATTGCTTTTGCATTAGATGGAAACTTGGTATTTTGCACAGAGGAGGAGTTGGCTGGTTTTATTTTGTTCCCCCCACCTTGCCATTCATGCTGCTTCCTGCTACATCTCACTGCATTCTCTGAATAATTCACTAGATACTAATTTAATGTCATTTTGGCGGGGCGGAATCAAATTTGTGTTACAAGGAACATTTCAAGTACTTGCACTGACATCTCTGCACCAGAGCTCAGGTGCTGAGTGACTGCACCTCTTGCGTTTGCTGCCATTGCTTCTCGGGTCTGAACATCAAGCCTTTGCCTGCGTCTGAACCATTAACACTTAATTAGGAGGCATGGCTTGGGCTGAACAGTTACAGAAAAGTGCTGTAAGTCTGAGGTGGTGCATCCACATTTCAGCGAAAATTTTACCTTGGCAGCTGTTTGTTTAGCGCTGCCCACCCAGTTGGCAGCCCTCAGACTTTCTGCAACAAGATGACCTTCTCATGCAAAGACAAGCTGCTGACATTGCAACGAATGGGAAATGGAAGTGGGGAGCTTGGGGTTTTTTCCCAGCCCTGAGTCACAGGGAAGCTTTTGCATGCATCTTAAACTGTGGCAGTTTGTGCTGGCCATGCTTGAAGCTCAGTGGATGGCGTGGGAAGCTTGTGGCTGCAGCACAACCAAGGAGTGTCCTGGCATGGCGGGGTCTGCCTCATGGTGACCCTGGGAATTGGCAGCAGCTGCCCCGAAGTCAGCTGAAGTGCAGCACTGCAAGAGTCATGGGGCTGTTGCAGTTTTCCCCTGAGTACCTGAGCTCATTCCATGTTTCTTGTCTTTGCACGGATGGGTTACTTAACCTTGTTTGCGTCCTGTTCTGTCATGGCTGGCTATCTGACGTGTTGGTGTCTGTTTTTGTTTTGTAGTTCTTTCATGAGGGCCACTCCATGTCCAGCATCATGTTCGCTTCCACGGTAAAACACCGTCTGCAGCTCTGCACCTGCTCTTCACCCTGCGTGTGTGTGCAAGGGTCTTAGCTCTAGATACCTCCTGTGGCTTCTCCTGCATAAAAACTTGTTTTCAAACCCTACCTCTTTGTTTTGTTCATCTTCATTGGGAACCAATTCTCATTAGTAATCTTTTAATAGAAGTTGAGTCTCGCATTTAGATCCACTTAGTTCTTCTGAAGCTTAAGCAGTTATAGCAGATAAAGCACTGTAGTAGATTTAGCTACTTGATGGTGGATTATGTTACAGGTGTCATCAGTATTTAAAAGTAATGTAGTGTTGATAAATTCTGGCAGTCTGTGGACATTAATGAACCCAGAACAGCTTCAGGTTGCTGAGACTGGGGTTTTATGGGCATGGGTATCTCCTCAGGCAGTCATCTTCTTTCAAGGCAGAGAACTGTAGCTCTTAAGTTCTCGCTGTTAAGAAGGAAGATAATTGTTTAAATATTTACAATTTTTACAATTTACAAATTTAAATATTTACAACAATTTAAAGTAAGTCTGAGGCTCCAAATCTGTCATGAAGAGACGGAAAGCTTGCAGCTATGTGTGCACTTTAAACTGGAGGTTGCAATTCATGGTTCTCTGCATCTGCAGACTTGCTGTCGATGGCACACCTCCCAAGTGTCCTAAATACGCAACTGCAGAGCACCACTAGCCCTGTGGCCTGGCCTGACAACTGCCAGGTTGTTGTTGACTTTCTCTTCCTACATATCAGTGCAGAAAGGCAGGCTTCAACTGTGCGTTTGATTCAGGTGCACAGAACTGTTCAGTGAGATCTTTGCTTCTCTGAACCACCTGAGTAGCCAGATTAATTATTGTATGCGGATAGATTTCTCTACTTTGGCACCCACCCTCCTGCTGACCTGCATCCCCTAGCTCTGTGCAACAGGGTGGAGGAAGTTCTGTCTGTCTCTGTGCAGTGGAAAGGAATAGCATGCATCAAGCCATCAAGGGAACATCACCTATGCCTCACTGACACCAACAGGAGTGAATATGGACTGCAGAGCTTGGCTGTGTAAAGTCAGTGAGCCTATCCTTTGCAAACTTACAGTTTTCATTCTGATTTTCCACCTTCCCCAGTACTTTGCTCAGGCAGTTCCTTACTCAGAGATGATAGAATTTGAGATGGGGCTGTCAGTGAAGTCCTTCCCGGGCTGAAAGTAATAGGTGTGCAAAATGAAGGAGGAAACAGTCTCTGGGAGTGCAAAAAGTAGGCAGACTGCATGTGTGGAAGTGGGAACAAGAATTTGGTGGTAGTGCCACAACTTTGAAGATGATTTGCTGCCTAATTTAGTTTCCAAGTCTGGTAGAGTAAAATAATAGAGCAATAGTGACAACAAAGGAAACAAGACTGATACTTACAGAGAAGCAGACATGATGATTACGTGACCACATGAAGTCAATTTTTAATCTGCTTACTTTAATGGAGCTTTTTGCATGGAGGACCTCTCTTGCTCGACTCATTGGACCCTTTGGTTCTCTTATGACACTGAGCCCGAAGCCCGAGTCAGACCTACTTGCAAATCCCACCATCTTGCACACCAGTGACACTGCCCTGGGAGCCAACTCATGCTTGTGAAAATAAGTCATGCCTTATGTTGAACCAAGCAGTGAAGTTTACTGGATTATGCCTTGTTGAACTGCTTGCCTGTTTTGTTGAGAAGCAGTTGAAGTACTGGAGAAGTGAAGCTTGTTCTGAAGGGGAGAGAAAGGGATCAATGCTGCTCCATCATCTTGTATGACATCATGGCCTGTATTTTTTCCCTGGTTCTGAGGTAGCATTGTAACAGAATGATGTATTCACCAGGAGTAGCACTTGGGGTGGTAGAAAGCAACTAACCAAGGTTTTAATGTTTCTTACAGAAGAGCAGTACTCCATCGTCTCCCACTAGTACTTCTCCTACTGGCTCCAATGGAGACGTGAGCCAGGGTGACCGAAAAGGGCAGTGGCTGCGCAGAAGGAGGCTTGATGGTGCTATTAACAGAGTTCCTGTTGGCTTTTATGAGAAAGTGTGGAAAATCCTTCAGAAGGTAAGTTGACAGCTGCGGAGGGCAGGAAGCAAGCAAGCTGTATGGTAACTTGGGGAGGTGGTGGTCCAGAGGCGGCGTGTTGCCAGGAATCGAAGTTGGTCTTCAGCTGGAAGACCGGTGGAAACTAGAGTCATTAGTAGGAGTGTGTCTCTTGAACATAAAAGGGATCCGTTAACACAAGTTCACGTGCTTGTTTGAAAGTGTATTTTTCTCTGAAACTGCCAGCACTGAATTTTGGCTGAACGATTCTGTTCCACGACTCTGTTTTGTATCACCCATGGTCTAATGCAAGTTGCTGTCAGTGCCGCTGCAGTGCAGTTCATGTGCTCCAGTTCAGAAAGGCTGCAAGGAATGAAGTAGGAAACTGCACTGACTCTTCCAAAAGGTCTTGAGATCTCTTGTTGGCTCTTCTGAGCTGTATGGCATTCTTAAACATTTTTTTTGTTTGTTTGTTGTTAAGTGAAAAGTAATCCTTGCCAGCACCTTGGAGATAGGGGTATGGAAATGTGTTGAAGCAACTCTTCGGGCAGGAGGAGAGGGGAATTATGAATTTTTACTCATTTCAAAGTGATTATGCACCTGTTGTTCTGCTTTGCTGGATGAAAGCTAGCATTCGGCACCTTGCAGCACTGAGCTGTTCATGTCTACACAGTTGGGAAAAATGTGCATCACCAGCTCAGGTTGATTTTGGTTGTCCTTCTAAAATCACTTACACTGAAGCTGTTAGTGTTGATGTCAGCCAAGACGAGTCATATGTGACCTTGTGGCTATTTACTAATGGAATCTTTCAGTAGAGTGAGCATCACTTACGTTAGGCCAGGACGGAATAGCTGTGAGTATTGGAATGGTTTTCTGGCTATTAAAATCAATTGTGCTTATTTAAGTTGTCTTCAGTATTTCATTCTTAAACTCTCTTTGGACTATTCATGAAAGCTCTCTCTTCTTGGTGTGTTTTTGTACCTCAGGTACCCAGAAATGTTATTCCTTAGCCTGCCTTCTCACCATTGAGGTTTTGTCACTCTTTTCTTGTACACCACTTGGTATTTCTAATGCCACCTCTCCCCCACTGTTGGTGGCCCACGTCAAAACACCACAACATGTTGATATCCTTGAGTTGTGGTACCCTGGATCTGAAACACTTAACTAAATGTTGTTTTAGCAAAAATGAAAAATAAAGGTTCTCGCTTTCGTGGTCTGTTGTCGTGCTTTTGCATTATCTTTTATTTCTACATTCCTTCCCACAGAACGTTCTCATTGATTTGTTTTCCTCCTTTGTGTGCCTCTTGCTGTAGTGACTCTCTAAGTATTTTCCTCCCCTTCAGTAGCTGGACTGGAACACAGCACGCTCTGTACGTGTCATGTCAGGCTATTTCTAACATTTGCCAGGTTACACAGTAACTTCTTCAGCAAAAGTGAAATAATATTTTTAACAGGTTTTGTTGTTGTTTTTTGGGGGGTTTTGTGGGGTGGGTTTTTTTTGTTTTTAGCTGAGGGTTGCTACATATTGGCTGGTATCAGAGAACGCTCAGATTTACTTGCAAGAACTGTAACTTCTGTTCATTGTCAAAATGTTGTTGTTTCAGTGCCATGGTCTGTCCATTGATGGGTATGTCCTTCCTTCTTCAACCACCAGAGAGGTACAGTAAATTGCCAACAATTTTCTAGCCCCATGACTGAATGTTTTGTTTGACAGTGTAAGATGCAGCGGGGCTGCTGTTGCAGATCCTTGGTTTTAAGAAGGTTAGAAGATCTGAACCTTGCCCCAGCACTTCTGCCAGCTTCCCTGGGGCTGTGCAAATGAGTTCCTGCCAGGCAGGCCTGGGAGCAGGTTTGTGGCAGGTTTTCCCCTTTGCTGAGCCTGCCCTCTGCACACCTTCACTGACCCTGTGTGCCCACGGAGCAGTGCTTGAAAGAAGGTGGCTGGTGGCAGCCCTTTGGGCAGCGTGAGGAGAGAGCACAGCTTTGTTGGAATGAAGCAGACACGTTGCTTGCCGCTTTTTTTTTTTAATATGCTGCAACAGCAGCCAGTGTATTTTGGCACCACAGTCTCAAAAGTAAATACTGATTAAGGGTGATTTTTTTTTTTTCTAACCAAAGCTTTGACTCTTCAAGCCTTTCCTTACACTTGTTTGCTGAGTTGGATTGCCACTCTGTCTTTAGGCACTCTGGCAAGTTTTGAATTCACATCTATAAAACAAACTCTTGTGAACAGTAATCCATCGGCGCAAGAGAGGTGCTCGTGTGCCGGAGACTGTTGTCCTGTCTGGTTCCCTCAGATTTGTCTCTGGCTTCCTTTTCTTCTGAGGGACAGTGGTGACAGCTGAAGAGAGGAGCTGGAATTTTCTGCCAAATATAAACCTTTTTTTTTCAGAATGGAGAGCTTTATTTATTCCTATTGTGTAGATAAATAGACTTGTATTTTTAGCCTGTCAGACCTAGACAGTATCTAATTTTGCTGTTTAAAGGAATCAAACGAAATAAGCACAAACCTCCTAAGGCAGCAGCCTTTCACATAACGTCCATACAGCTATGCCAGTGCTCTATAAACAATATAGCTATATCTCTCTGTGAAACAGCATTCACTCTAAGCAGGTGGTTATTTTTAAAACTCGACAGTAATTTTGGCTTTGCAACTAACCTGGGATGCCAGAAAGATACTTACAAGGCAGAGTGCACGAGACTGCAGCATGAGGAGCAAAGAGTTAATTTGCCAGCTAAGCATCAGCAGTCCTGTATGTAACTAAAATGTGTGTGTGATGGGTTGCAGGGCTGGAGCAGTCTCCTGGAAGTTGCATAACTGTTCGCAGGATCAGGGCCTAGCAACACAAAAAGTTTCTGTAAGTGCTAAAGCCACACAAACGTTTTGTTCGCTTCAGTCAGTCTACCCCCACGTGCAGAGAGGAGCATATGTTTAAGTGCTTGCAGGGTGTGGGGAACTAGTCTTTTGGATTTGTCAGTTTTTCTTTCCATTTCCACTCAAACTTGCCAGATGACCCCGTGTGAAATCAAGTTTGCTGTGCACGTGGAGTCGGTGCTGAACCACGTACCCCAGCCTGAGTACAGGCAGCTCTTGGTGGAAGCTATTCTTGTTCTCACGTTCCTCTCTGACATCGAGGTGAACAGCATCGGGGGCATCATCCACGTGGATCGAATCGTGCACATGGCCAATGACCTGTTTCTGCAGGAGCTGGTGAGTTCAAAGGGCAGCGGTGGGAAGCCTCCGCATTCGAAAACTGTCCCCTGCTCCTTTTTTAATATGTGTGATGAGCTTGATCTTACCCTTATTCTTTCCCCTACAAAGACAGACCAAATCACTTCAGTATCTTCTGGAAATATATTTGGAAAACTAACTTAAGAATTGTGGGAGATTTAAAGGGAATAATGTTGTAGTGGCTAACAAGCTCTGAAGTAAGTGGGTAGATTGAAGTTTTGCTTTACCAAGGCATTAGAATTACCAATATTTGAGTAATCCCACCCCCCCAAAGGACAAAAATCTGTAAAGTTACATGCTCCTTATTTACTTACACTGATCCAACTAAGCCATGTGGGTCCTGTAGTAATCCTGATTAAGGCTTTCGTGAGGGAAAGGAGAATTCCTTTCAGTATTCAGTGCAAATGCAAAATGATAATGTGGCGGGCTTTTTCCAATAAATAAGCATGCACGCCTAACTTTCCCCACTTCTTTGCTTGTGTCTTTTCAGAAATCATTTGGAGCTACTGGGAGAATCTTGGAGAAAGACGTAGCCACAGGAATTTGCCACTTTTTTTATGACAGTGCTCCAAGTGGGGCCTATGGCACCATGACGTACCTAACAAAAGCCATAATTATTTATTTACATGATTTCCTGCCTAGCACAGGCTGTGCAATGCAATAAGCGATGCCTCATGTGGGCAGGAAGGCTCAGAAGCTCTTTCTCCCCATTTCCTTGTCATGAACCTCTCATTTAGTTGCTGCATGTATGTGTGCCGTGCACTACCTCAGCATTTTACACTAGTCATCATGCTACGTGCATGCCTACCTGCAGGGGACAGGTAGGTGGAACTTGGCCTGGTTTTAAGAGAGTGTGCAAGAAATAACAAATAATGAGGCTTATTCTGGCCAAAGTGCATAAATGTAATTCATATTAAATTAGCAAGAATTATACAGTTCTGCCAAGGGGAAAACAGATTGTTCTGTGGAGATCAAAAGGCAAAATAAAACAAGGGAGCTGCATCTCAGACAGAAAGTCCCCCAAATAAGGGAAGTGATGGAATTCATTAATTTTTCTCCTGCTGTGTGTAAATGTACCTCATTGTGAATCACTAATGCACAGTGTGAAACATCCAGGGAAATGTAAATTAGAGGAACAGGAATAACTTGAAATAACCAGGTGATACTTCTAATACACATTTATCCTGATTCTCATCTCATTTGCACCTAGTCAGTGCAGGGCTAACGCTAGTAGAGACAAATGTCATACAATATCCACTAATTTGAGGGATGGCCTCTCTCAGGAAGCTGCATCTGTCTTTAATCTGAACAAAATAGCTTCCTTCCCTGCATCCCTAAGGCTTTGGAGGCAAAATCTCAAGACTCCAGCTTCTCCAAGGTGACAGACAGTTTTATGCCTGTAATCCTTTCCTATGAATGCAGCAAGATAAACCTCTTCCACTCGAGCACCCTTTCCAAGTCTCCCGATCCTTTCCCTTGCAAATAGCCTCAGAGTTAAGAATGGCATAATTGCTATCCTTCCAGCACAGCGTGAGTTTATGGAAGGCTTTGATGTTTCTCTCTCTCTCCCCCAATGCGAAGTCGCACTTGTCACGTGTAGTTAGGGATGGGCTGCCTGGAAGTTTCCCTTCAGACAGCTCCCAGGTTACGCCTGTGTCTTGAATCTGTCCACTGGAAACCAGTTTCTGCGGCTGCTCTGAGCTACTGCAAGGAGCATAGGTGTGTCCTGCAAGGGAAATGGCTCCGTGGCCATTTAAACTGGAAACAGGTAGGCTGCTTCTGGAGAGGAAAACCCTGCTTTACCCCAGGCATCGGCTGTGGTTTTCCTTGTGCCGGCACTGCTGGTTTTGCCACCAGCCAGCATCTGGCTGACGGCTTAGGAAAGTGGCTGTAGCTTTAGCCTCTCCTGCGGCCACGGGCTCCCTCAGCAGCGTGGAGGAATGCCGGCACTGCTGCTGTGCGAGCAGAGAGGATCAGAGCGATTCTGTCTTGCCAGGTAGAGGGAAAAAGAGCGGATATGGCCTGTAGAAAGTGTTTTCTGTGGTAATAAGCCTGACAAGGCCATTTTTACAGGATATGAAAACTTTTTTTTTTGGTAACAATAGCATATGGTGTTTTTGAGAACAAGGTTTTTGGTTCCAGTTTTATGCAGATATCTGAAATACCTTGATGAAAAGAGGGAAATAAACCCCTGTCTCACTTGCTGGTCACCAGCACCCATGGTCCCGGGGAGGCTAAGCTCCCGATGGTGGTGCCACCCCGTCTGCTGTCCCTCTGCGGAGTCAGTGCTGCTGTAACAACGTGTGGACACTGGCTCAAGAGAGCGAAGGTGTGGGAGGCCATAGGAGGTGATTCATGTTTTTGCAGAGACCAGGAGAGTTTGGCAGTCCAAGGGGCCTAGGAGCCCTGGGACTGGATGCTGTGCGAGAGGCACGTACTGTGTTGACCACCATGGAAACCGTGGGCCTGTGGAGGGGCTGCTGTAAGGGTATGGTTCAGGTACAATTAGCACATGGATGTGGAAGTCATTTTATTGGCATGGTGCCTGTTTTGTAGGGTTTTGCCTTCATTATGGTGGGTGGTTTTTTTCCCTTTTCGTATGTATTGTGAGAGATCACTTAGCTTGTTTCCCAGCAAATGAAAGTAAAATCCTTTGTCTAGTTCAAGCAGACAGATGTGGCGGTGCAGAGCGTGAGGGCACAAGAGCTTGTGTGATGGTTTCTTATTCTGTCTGGTATCACACGAAAAGGCAGTAGCAGCAGTTATTTTTGCTTTTCTTTTTGAATCCTAGATTGTGAGAAACGCAAGATGATTTTCCCTCAGACTTTTTTTTTTTTTTTTTTAACCTACAGTGTGATCTTGTTTTTAGAAACAAGAAGGGTGATGTACTTGGTTTCACGTGCAGCTGTATTGAAGTCTGAAGCAATCGAGCCTATGGCGAAACATACCTGGACACCCCTTAATGCTTTTTTTTTTAAATGGGAGTATCATTGGTATCTTTAATTTGAAATTCGTAGTATGGCCTAGGTTTAGGTATATTTCTGATCATCATGATCAGTTATCGCATGGAGTGCAGGCACTTGGAAAGTATTTGTGTGGTAGTTTGAAGAGTTTAGGTAGCTGGTGGTAAAGGGTGGGATTCTGAAACACAAGGCCAATGGAAGGGAAACTCGTGTTACCTCCGCGTCAGGCACAGCTGCAATTTGCTGCTGCGTGACTACGCAGAGCGAAGAACCGTTCCAACTGGAGAGTCACATTTTAGTGCAAACCTGATTAAGTGAATAAGGTTTTATGTGGGCCCCCTGCTTTGCTGAGGATCTACCCTTGTGTGTGTGTGTGTGTGAGAGAGAAGCTGTTGCAAAGCAGAGCTAGCATTGGCAGTGGTGAGGGTGTGCTCCCAGTTAAAATACGTGATGACTTTGCAGTTTGTGTGGGGCTGAGCTAATTGCCGGAGGCTTGACTTGGCTGTCAGGCTTCCCGGGGAAGCCAACAGAGGATGGCATGGCCAACCTCAAGTCCCTGGAAACTCGTTTATGGAAAGAAGGTAAACAGACACATGGTGTGCCTCAGAACAAGGGCATTAATGAATTAAAATAGACCCACCTGAGACCTGATCTTTCCAGTCTAATGGGCACTGCTGCCCTAAGCAGTTCACAGCTGTGGGGACAGAAGCACCTACGCAGCTCTGGGGGGCAACCAGGCGTGCCTGCAAACAGCAAACAGGGCTGGTTGGGGGCACTGGCCACAATAATTAGCTGTGTCCAGCTCGGAGCATGTACTGCATGCTGGCCCCAACCCAGCTCCTCCAGGCCAGCACCCTCCCTGCTCGCTGCCTCACGGCTGTTTCCTTCTCCTTGCTGCCGTGCAAAGGATGTGAGTTTGTCAAGCTGGACAGATCAAAAGTGGCATTAATCCCCCTCTGCTGCTGCAGACGTGAAAACATGATGGTTGGGCTACAAAGTTTGCCTGGCTTCTGTCCTGCTAGTTGTGGTCTCCTTGCTCAGAGAAAGAGCCCTGCTCGTTCTTGTGAGGTGAAGGTGAGCTGCACAGTCCCTAGCAGTCCTAAAAAGGGGCAGTTGCTTTCCGTGGTGGGTAGTGAAACACCTGGGCTGCACCCCTGTGGGCACGGGGCACTGTGGGACTGTGTCACCCCTCCAGCAGCAGCCAGGGGCTTGAGTGAAGCAGAAGCCTGGGTCGGTCCTGGTCCAACATTGTGCGGTTTCTGGTGTGGTCCGGAGGTGGGAGCAGAGTTGCCCTGAAAGTGGGAGAGGAGCCACCAGTGGTGTAAAGATGGATTGTGCCTGCAGGGCAAGCGCTTAGGCACGCAGCTGCAGACTGATTCAGTCCCTGCTCAAAGGACTGCTCGCAGCTGTAATATTAAGTAGCTGCTGCATAAAATTGTGGGATAAAAAAAAAAAAAGATTGGGGGTGGGGGTTATGGAAGAAGAGCTTCAGCTTGAACAGTTTGGATTTAAGTACAAGTAGCCGGGCTCTCTCCCACTCCTAGTTTTAGTCTCGAGTGGCTTTTATTCCTGGCATTAGATGTTTCACAGTTACTCCCCCCTGCCACCCCCCCGTCTTCTGTTAGGGGTAAGGGGCTCTTGTGTGCCGCTACCAGCTGACAGGGCAGGCTTTTTTCTTTTTTGGCTCGATGACTCAGCTCCTCTCACACTTCAGTACTGCATCCCTGAAAGCCTCTTCTCGCTGCCTACTGAGTGAAGCACTGCGTTGCAGCCGTGCCTCTACATCCCCTCTCGGGAAGTGATCCTTCAAGGCGCACATCCTTCAACTTCACACTAGGGTGGCTTCAGGAGCACGCCATTAGAGGGGAATGTCGAAGCTGGAGGCGGTCAGCCATGTTTCTGAGCTCCCATGTCTTATTGCGCACCCTAGTTTCGTCCTCTCTTCTGGGGGGTGGTGGCAGAGCAGGAGGCCAGAGCTGCGCGGCCCAGTTCCGCCTTGTTGCTTTGTGCCCACTGCAAGGAAACCGACAGTGGGAAGCGAGATCCCACCGCACGCCGTGGTGTTTGTCTATCTTAGGTGGAGCCTTTTTGTCGCTCCACTGGAATAAGGTGGGACCGATCCTCACAGTCCATAGATCAGAATAAATGCATGCGAAAAATACACACTCAATATTACCAATGCCGTTAAAATTTTACTGTAAATTTTGTTTGCGCTGTTAAAGATTTTTCTTCCCCCCCCGCCCCTGGCAGTAGAAATAAGTGTGTGCATGTTCATTCATTCATCTGTCAAGTTACAAAATATTTCTGGAAAAGTATTTTGTATTTAATTGTAGAAAATAAGATTTAAGAAAGACCGCAGTACCTTAAGCTTGGGCTGCTGTTACATTCTGTGATGATAAACTGGGAAGGATGCTGCTTTGTGTACTTCCAACACTGTTACTAAATAAAACCTAGCTACTTTACTTAGCTTATCTTTCGCTGTTAAAATGTAAAGGCGTGCAAGGCTGGAACCTTTTTCTACCCAAAAAGCACTTTGTGCACATTGCATTTACTAAGGCTGAATTAGGTAATGCCGTTTTCAAAAAGCTCCTGATCTGGCTGCGCTTCACTTATGTCAGTGTGTTGCTTTCAGAGTGTCACATGCAAGAGAAATGGGTCCAGATCTCCCTGCTGTCCCCCACAGGAGCGGACGGGGTAGTATTTGCAGGAATGGGAATGTTGGCTTGCAGTCTGGGGGGAGGCTGGGGCCACTGGACTCTTCCATCTTGCTGTGTTCCAAAAACTCAGTTTCAGAATTTCTCAGTTTAGTTTACGTGGTAAAGAATTTATGCTTAACTATACACAAGAATATTTAGGTTCAGTAGTACCAAAATTTGTTTACTTTTGTGTTCTTACTCATCTCTCTGTTTTAAAGAAGTCCAGTTAATCTTCAGGAAAAGTGTGTTGTACTCTGATCCGTGTAGGATAACAAAGTACAGGTGAAAAGACACCACACTTACACGTTACTGTGAAAGCTAAAGCTTTATTTTGTGATCTGTCATATGTTACATTAACATGCTATGATTTAGCCTTCATTAAGGTGACGAGTTATGACCGTTTCTTACCTCCAAACCCCAATAAATGTAGGCAAAAGTAACCAGTCGCAGAGGAAATCTAGTGCAAGCGTGAATGCCTTTCAACTAAGATCCTTTAAGTTGTGTCTGTAAACTTCAAAGAGGATAGACGGTGACCTGGAATGGTTTGATTTCACTGCATCATGCAAAGAGCAAGATTAAATGCAGCACTACCTATTTTAAGCAGATAGTTCTTCCCTGTTTTCCTCTCCTGGATTGGATAGTCCACAGCAGGCCTCTGTCATGCCTGTTACGTCCTCGGGGAGAGTCTGATATGTTCCTTGTGGTCATCAGTGCTGTTTCTCAGCTGTCTCTAAGGACTGCTGAAAGAAACCTACCAAAGTTCCTCTTCCCATGGACTTGTAGGTGCGGCCTTGGCAGTGTTCACAGACGCCAGCAAGGGGGAGATGCCACCAAGGGGGAGGATAAATTATAAGGTACTGATGTGGCAGTGACACACTCATACTATAAGTAGTGGGTTTTTATCTCTTCTGTCTCATCACTAGCAGGTAAATATTATCCAGAAGGGACTAATTAAAGGCTTACACAGTGACCGCAGTGCTTATCGTATCAAGCAGCCCGTTTATTGTTTGTCGGTCTGGAAATCAGTTTCCCAGACTGCTTACGACTAATGACAGGAAAGTGAGCTTCCAAGACAGCCCACAAGAAGTTGTGCCTTTTCATGAGTTGGCCTTTTTCTCTAGTCTGTGAACCACGTGAAAGGCCTCTAAAAATTCATTGAAGTCGATGTGGCCATCTTTGTTGTAGTCTATGCTGAGGACTAACTTGTCAAGGGATTCATCATATACATCGATGCCCAGGTGAGAAGCGAAGAGTTTCCATGTCTGGCCAAACTCCTCAAGAGAAATCAGACCTAAAGGAGACAGACAGCAGATTGCTTTTTTCAGTGCTGTTTCTCCTCCCTACGTACACACACGCATGCATGCAGGCACACTCCTTCACTGCAAGAGAGTTACTGCCTACCGTGGCTTGGGTGTGCTTTGTGATTTCATGACTAAAATACATTTTTACTTCAGGTAATGATCTAATTGAGAAAGCAGTAAATACCAAGAGTGAGAGTGGAAGGGAGAAAAAGCCCCCACTGGAGATGGGCTATGTGAGAATTTTTTCTCAAGTTAGGCTCTGTGCACTGTCCCTTATATGGTTACAGCCTGACTGCCTAAATTAGTCTTCACCAAACTGGAAAAATGACATCACCTCTGGTTCCTCTATATTTAGAAGCCTTAAGGAGGAAATGCAGTGGGGAAAGAGAACTAGTATAGGCTTCCTAGAGCTGGTCCAGTGAAGTTACCTAGGCTTACCTGAGTGATCTTTGTCAATGACGTTAAAGATGATCTCCAGATCCTTTCGGTATCTGCACAGTGTTTCCGCCAAAGCTGGCTGAACCTGGTTTTGAAATCCCATACAGGAAACCATTCAGACCCTGGTTTGAGTTAGCCTAACCAACAGAATATGTACTATCCAAAGCTCTGTTCCCAGTTTAACTTCTCAAATGTTTAAAAAAAAATCCTTATGCTCGACTTCCCTGGAATGATACTTTGTGCCTTGCCCTGAGGAATAATCAGCTAAAACTCATCACTTTCCGATGGCAGGGCATGGGGGGAAGGAGCCCTTCACACCTCTTACCCTCAGTAATTATTTGTGGAAATAGGGATAATCTAGGGAAGACACTGTATTCCATGCGCTTATATAAAGCTGTTCAGAAAAATGATGGAGACAGGGAAGTACCAAAGCACTATGCAGCCACTCAGTAAGAACTGGACTCTGTAGAAGAGACCTCAGCTACCATTTAACATCTGAAAGTCCATATACAAATGTGACTCCCTCCTACAGGTGCCTGAATTGGCTCTGGAGCACATTTGAAAAGCTCATCTCAAAGAGTGAGGGTTGAGTGCTCTGGGTAGGATTTGTCGCATCTCCTCAGCTACGTTATCTAAACGCCCTTGAGAGTCAACAGAAAGTAAGAAGCAGTTCTAGCATGTGATTCATCCAACCTATTTTAAGCATCTACCTTAGCAGGGAATGATGATTCGTACCCTAGCAGTGCTCGTTTCCCTCCAGTGACTATAAAAGGAAGCTCGGCAACTAGTTCAGCTCTAGACGTCTACCCGATTGGCCAAACCACTGTCTTATACCTCAAGTTGCACCAAAAGCTGTTCCTCCAAGATTTGTAAGGACGCCTTTTTCCTCCTTACCTCTTTTATAGGTTGACCTATTTTCAAATCATAAAAACATGACATGAAGTCAACTTCTCCATCTGAGTTCGTCTGTGCTAACTGAGACCGCAGCATCCTCCAGGGCAGTTCCAGCTGTAGGACAGACTCCATTGCTGCAGCCCAGTCATTGACAGAAATCTTACCTGCCGGAAGGGGTCAGTTCATTGTTACAAGCGGTACGTGACACAGCACAAATTGGTCACCAGCATGCCTTCTGGTGATTTTAAGAACAGTTGCAAAACATAAACATTTTCTCCTAACCCTGGGATAAAAACCCTCATAACAATGAGCAGCGGGGTTGGACTAGACATTCCCACAGGTCCCTTCCAACCTCAGCAACTTTGTGATGCTATTACGATGTTCAGCATGTTTTAATACCTTGAGAAAACCAGATTATGCCATGAAGAGTACTTCATATTTAAGCTGAGCTGCAAGTATGGAGACCTACATCGCTGAAAACCCAAGAAGACAGAAATACGTTAAACAGTTGTTCAGTGGCCAAAGAGACCGTACTGTCACTTATTGATTGCCCTTTTAGAGGCACCAATGACAAACCAGTCAAGTGAGAAGCCGTCATGAGGAAAAGTTGTATTTGTGCTAGAAATCACTAACTAATTTCTCCTACGTAAAAGATTCATGTATCAACTTACGACTGACTTTTCTTCACATGTCTCCTAGTGGCATAGCCAGTCAAATTTACTCAACTATCTCCTGGACTCAGAAGGAGACCAGTTGCCCCTCACCTGGGACCCCAATTCCCTGTCTGACATCTGAAGACACTCCTAAGTGTAGGTGGTGACCTTTGAGCTTCTGGAGTTGGATTCGCCTGCCCGAACTCTCTGCCCAACAACAAACACCATAAGAAACACCATTTCCTTATCTGCCCATGTGTTTCAGTTGTTTCCTTCTACCTAAAGCTTCATCCCCTGAAGTTGTTTTCTGGGGCTAAGCACTTGCTAACGCCTATCCTCCTCTGTAGTCAGGAAGAACATAAGCTCAACCAGCCTCTGCTGCCCTCCAGCCTCACACTGGCAGACAGGACCCCTCTCCGTGGGCTTTGTCCCCTCTGCCCCGCCGTCCCCGCCCCGGAAACTGTTTTCCCCATGGCGGCTACTGGACAGAGAGGTAGCGTTACCTGTGCCGCTGAAGTCATACTGTGCAAAAGCACTAGTGAGTTCAGACCTGTGAGCATAAATCTTCTCTCGTAAGGACTTTAAGGCAGATGATTCAATTGTACCCACCCTCGGAGGAAAAAAATGCAGAGCAGAACATTAAAGGATTTAAATCCTCTAGCACTTTATGCTTTTCAACGTTCATTATCAATTTCTTACACCCTTTAACATGTAGTATGTTTGGGGTCATAAAAAAAATTAAAAAAACAAAACCAACAAAACAAACAAAGCCCCATAAGAATAATCTGAATTTATGAGATAATCAAGTTTATGCAGGTAATTCTAAGCTGCTTTGCTTTAGTAAATCGGACCACAGTGCTAGGCCTGGTGAAGCTGTCATGATAAACTTTTTGGCCTCACTCCATAACAGGATTTGTCCAGATTAATCCTGCAGCCTTAAAGCAGACCTGACAGACAGGCACAGGGCCTTTACCAGTCCCCAACAATTGTCTATTCTAACCGCTTACCACGTCTAATTACCCTTGGGAGTTTCTCAGGAAACCAAGTTAGAGTACTTAGAACACGTTTCGTGTACTGTATTAATTTTTAAACTGTAAAATAGAAAAACAAGGAAAACCAAGGAAAATAGGTGCCTATTCCATTATTCAATCCAACTATGGATTTGTGGCAGGTACTCACATGCTAAGCGAGTACACGCTCACTGCACACAACACACAGGTTTACCTCTCCTGAAGATTCTTCCTGCGCGTGTATTTGCTGACTCGATACTGTACAAACCGAGGAATCAGTTCAGGATTCAGTTTGATGTATGCTCCCCGGTTGCTCCCCTCTTCGTAGTAGTTAGAGGCAGAAAATATAGTGATAACCTGATCATAGGAAACAAAGAAACTGGATCGGCTAGAACACCTCTTCTTGAGACTGATTTCTGAAACTGATCTTAGAAAAACATGCATGCTACAAAAGTAAGTGTCTGCATATAAAACCAGAGATCAACAACTATGTCGTTCACCAAATTGCTTGCACTTTTGGTCAGAGCTCCAGGCCTGTATTTTTGGCCCGTCATAGGAAGACAAGTTCAAGTTCAGAGGGCAGTGTGATATAACACGCTGTTAAACAGAAACCTGATTTTCAGGATTCTTGCTGGCCTTCTGAGACAGCATGTCAGAAAGCAGGGCCAGAAGAGAAATGATTAAGAGCCTTAGAGCATCTCTTGCACTGTATTTACACATAACTCTCCTCAGGGATTTCATTGATGTTCATTTGTTTTCACATGAGTAATAAGCCATCCCCACTCCCTGAAGCTGTAATGAATTTTGTTTGTCAGAACTCCGTAATTTGTTCTAACATCTATGTAGCACACAATTCCCCCAAACCCATTTTAAAGAAGTCACTCATTTTTTTTAATTAACTTTGCAGACAAATCTACTGTGGATGTGCCTGTGAAATTCACAGGACAATTCTGCTTTACATGGAAGCATCTTACCTTCCCATCGTGACTGATCTCATAACCTTCTGGCTTAAATTCATGAGACCTGATGAGCATCTTCAGATTATACCTTTCAAACAGCTTGGCAGTGACATCAGGGCCAAAGTAACAACCTCCTCCTCGACACTTGTTTGGTGTACAGCCATTTTGGCTTCTTGGATCACTCCAGAGAATGTCAAGGATCTGTAAATAGCAAACTCAAGCAAATGAGGACTGGTAGTAGGTGAGGACTGAGGCTATGGCTGTCTAAAGTACTGGCCATGGCAAAAGCCCCACAGTACAGGGAGAAGAAAACACACCTGAGCTAACAAGGAGGTCTCGTGTTTTCTTCCTTTCAGCAGGGCATTCTTTTGGGTGGAAACTTTTGTTCTTTTCCTAAGAAACTATCTAGATTTTGGATGAACTTTTTCAGATGAAATTATTTCAGAAATGTACCTCCTTTTACAGCTGAAGTTTCCAGATTTGGGTAGGTGCATCAGGAATTGTACCTGGTACCTGGGCTACTTCAAAGAGAGCAATATCTGCCTTCTTTGCATGTAGGCGTGAGAGGCATTTTCTATTTCCCAGTGTAGACCTGATAACCACATTTTGTGGTTTAGCTCCAGTTGGCAACTGATCACGACACAGCCACTCGCTCACCCTAACCCTCCCCGGTGGGATGGGGGAGAGAATCGGAAGGGCAAAAGAAAACTTGTGGGTTGAGATAAAAACAGTTTAATAATTGAAATAAAATAACAATAATAATGATAGTAATAAAATTGCAATGAAAAGAACGAGAGAGAGAGAGAAACAAAACTCAGGGGGAAAAAAACCAAAACAAGTGGTGCAACCACTCACCACCTGCCGACCGACGCCCAGCCAGTCCCCGAGCAGCGATCGCTGCCCCCCGGCCAACTCCCCCCAGTTTATATACTGAGCATGTCATCATAAGGTATGGAATAGCCCTTTGGTCAATTTGGATCAACTATCTTGGCTGTGCCCCCTCCCAGTTTCTCGTGCACCTGGCAGAGCATGGGAAGCTGAAAAAGAAAGTCCTTGACTATTCTCAGCACTAGTTGGCAACAACTAAAACATCAGTGTGTTATCAGCATTCTTCTCCTACTAAATCCAAAACACAGCACAATGCCAGCTACTAGGAAGAAAAGTAACTCTAACCCAGCTGAAACCAGGACACCACATGGGTCAGTGTGGGAGTGCCTGCTATAAACATGACAAGAGTTGCCTTTGGTTTTGTTGTCTTGGGTTAGGTCATGCTTCAAAACAAGATTTTACAGACATGAGGATGAATTATCATGGTTTAAAGTCATCTAACCTAATAATTCTGGTCAGTAGCAAACATAAGGGAAAATGTGTTTGTTTAAACCTCACTGGACAAGGTTTACACTAACACATTTTACTTCACGTTTGTGACGGTGGTTCAGTGGAGGCTTGGTTAGCTGGGGGAGTGCCAGATTTGAGGGGTTGCTTGTGCCCATTACATTAGTTTGTAAGTCAGATATGTATCTTGGGAAATCACATTTTCAGAGATGGAATTGCTTCTCAAGAAGCAAAACAAAAGTGTGTGCCCCTTAAAGCAGCTGTCTGAAGAGAAGCTCAGAAAAGTAAACTTATACACAACTCAATTTTGAGCTTCTAAATTGTTGTGCAAATTAAGCTTTTCAAATTGTCACAATTTATTAAATTGCAGCATGACAAGAGCTCCACATTGCCTCTAATATTCAAGAGGAAATGGACAGCCAGAGGACAAAAAATTCCCACTCTTGAGTAATCAGCCTGTAGGTCTCAGGAGTTGGGTTTTTTTGGACAGTATCATCATTCAGCTGCCAGAACCACAGCCAAAAAAAGGTGCTCACTATCACCGACACTCGTGAAGCGACCTATTTAAACTGACGACCACGTATGTACCAACAGATCCAACCACATGAGGGCATGCAAACACATCTCATACCGAGCAGTTTCCTCCTCCTAACGGCTAAGAAAAGAAATCACTGGGTAAATTGTAACTTGTAAGGTATAAAATCACAAGCCTTTATTACCGGGTCTACAAAAAGCATCCAAAGAACTAATAGCTGGCTAGTATCCTCCCAAGAATGATGGGTTTCTTATTAAGAGACCCTCCCGCAAACATACTGCCTGAACAGAGCACCTGCCGGTTTTGTGCAGGAGGGGTTCGGTATCAGCCCGTCTTTGGTTTCACCTACTTGTTTCCATTCCTTCAGGGCAGGGTCTGAAGGCTCAGTGGAGCCCGATGAAGAGATGTGTTGTGTTTTCCCTGCAACATTCTGGTTGGCAATGTGTTTACTGGGTCTGGTGGTGGGAGTTCTCTCCTTCACCTGGTCCTGTCTGTCTCTCACTGATTTTGGTGGCCGCATCAAAGATTTCAACTTTAAAAAAAAAAAAAAATTGAAAGAGTTACCAGAACATAAAGATGATACAGAGATGTCAGCTGAAAGGCACATCAATTCATGTTTCCTGTACTCAATACTGAACTTCCATAATGTCCTGAACTCACAGGTTTGGCAGAAACTGCAGGTGTTTGGCACTTGCAGAAATTTTGCTTTCTACCTATTAGCGACCAGCCCCTTCAGAGCTGCTCTCATATTCTTATCAAGACACTCAGACTCATTCCAAGCCACAGTCAGTCACAAGGTCTCACTATACAGCAAGTACGGTCTGGGCTCAGGGCAGACACTGAAGTGCCCAGCTTCACTGGAAACTGAAAATATACATGTATAGTGTACCAACAACGAAACGGCATTCACTACTGCTCTGATACAGTAGCATGCTGCTAGGTTAATTTGGCTGAAATCAATGGAATATCACGAGGATAACAGTGAAATTGATGAAATATTACATCAGGCCATTTTATTGTTAAATCAACCTCTTCCAATATGCATGGGCATTTGCTTTTTTGGAGCTGTGTGCTATGCCTCCATGAATGTCCATTAATACAGACTCTTCTCCAGGGAGTATCTTTTCTTCTCATTTGAAATTTTCTCATAATAGCTCATTTTTTGAACAAAAAAACCACAACAACAAACCTCCCCCCCCCCAAATTCTACTCTTTAACAGAAGAGGACTGATGCAAAACAAAATGCAATACACTGGGTTATTCCCCAGTGTACTGACCAGTCTTTGAGACCTGTCAGTTGCCAGCTGTACCAATTAAAATACATCAGTTGGCCTTGAGTGATTGCCCTGAGTTGTGGCCCACACGTCTCATTAGCAATGCTCTCCTGTGGCAGCAACTTTGACCTGTTAATTGTGCATTTCACAGATACCGCATCAGTAACACGCTGAGCCCAGCCTTGCTGAAAGCGTGGGCGGAACTCAGCTCACAGTTAAAACACCTACATCTGCAGTTAGGCACCCAATTTTAGTGTACAGTGGTATAGCCAATGGAGCCTAGACTCAGACGACCAGAAGTATTCATTGCCCTTTTTCACACCTTTAAGAAACAGAGAGAGACCCGACTGCCCTGTAAACCATTTATTTCTGTATTAGAAAACATGAGGATGAGAGAAATAGCTCTAGATTCCACTAGCGACAAGGTACACAAGGTTGCTTAAACGTATGTATCCTGTGCCATCTGGGGTGCTTTATCATGTCTGTGAATGAGCGTGAGGTGGGCAGATATGAATCAGACCTAAATGAGGAGGAGACCTGCGAAGAAGACTTTCTCCAGAGGCAGCCAGAGGCCAGAGGGGACATCCCACAGCTACGGGGTGCTTCCACGAACAGCACTGGAGATCTGTGTCTGAGCAATGATAAGACCTGGATCTCCACCAGATCTCCTGGATCTCCACCGATTGTAAGGAACCCAAGCACCCCGCTCACAAGCGGACATCTCGATTTAGTTGTCCAAATCGAGACCAAATTGCACACCATTTTCCACTGATTTGACAGAGCTGTGTTTGCTCACCATTTCAGAAAAAAATTGATGTTTCTGTCTTCTAAATCCCTGAAAAGCAGTAGTTTCTGTTTTCTCAAGGCCAGGTCCTGAAGTTTGATTCTGATGGAAAGGCTCTCCCACATGCGCAAAGCTCAGCTGCTGCCAAGGAAGTGCCTCACAAGTGGAGAACTTTCCCCACACAACAGATGGCAGAAGCACAGTCCCAGGACAAAAGGCAAGGCTAAAAGGATGTGTCTAGATTGATTTCTAAAGTGTTTAGGAATGCCTGAGAATTAAGTACTTTTCATACTTTCTGGCTAATGCGTCATCACGGCAGGAAGGAGGTATCTAAAAGTGTTTTTAGCTATTTTAAAGTCAAAAGATCCATGTTATTTTACAGCAGCCAAACAATTAGCTCCCAACACCTACTGAAACCTTCCTTTCTAAACACTGTTTTTGAAGAAAAACAAGACTCTTTTTTTTCCTTGCGTGCCTTATACAGCAGCCATTTCCTTTCCTAATGCAAACAACTTGATCTTAGCATTTGTACTGCTAAATTTTTTAAAGAAAATGAATCTACCCCCACATGAATATGATCTTACCTTATTTCTCTCAAGTGCATTCAGGAAATCCAAATCTGTGGTGTCTGAAATCCCTCCGTGTAGGATAAGAACTTTGCTATCAATTATAGTGGCGAGGGGAAGCCAGCTAAAGACTTCTCGCAGAAGACACAAAATCTGTTTCCCATGGTCCTGTAAAACATACTCTTATATTAGATCCTATTTCTGGCAGATTCTGTTGCTTCTAAGTTCAAGATTTTGCTGAAGTGTCTGCCACAGTCTGTATGAACAGTTCCATCCAGGTGACACCTTGAACTGCAACACTGACAATCATGTTCTGACATTTACTTTAGGGCCATCTGATTGTCTCTATAGCATTTCGTTTTTCTTTTACGTGCACCTCTTTTTGTGTTCTTGACTTGCCTTACGGATGTTATTTATTTCATCCCATAGATCTCTGAGCATAAAAGGCTAACACTTAAAATTGTTTTGTCAGTTATTCCACTGATAATCCAAAATAATTTCAACTACATTACTAAAGTCATTCTGTACTACACCTAAATAAACTCATTGGAAGTTTCCTTGTTTGCACAGGTTTCATTTTACATGTGCAAGACTACAAAGAAAATATAGGGAAAGGAGGAGGAATCTTACCTTGTACTTCCTTGAAACTTCTTTTGTGAAGCCATATCTGAAAATAGGACAACATCATGAACTGGTTTTCAGTATGCCCCTTCTGCATGATTTTCTATAGTGTTTGCCAGGAGTTTTCTGTCCCTCTTTTTCTCCTGCCATTCTGTCTCACCTCTGTTTAAATGGACTTTCTTCTGCTCTGTCTCAAGAATTGAGTTAAACTGATTTCTTGTGTGTACAAGAACGGAATCCAGACCAATAATTATTAAGTGGCCTTTTTCCCATCTAAATGAAATAGCTTAGCAGTTTTACCTTTTAGATACTGGGAAGAAATCTCAAAGGAACCTGACTGATGACAGGCAAAAATTCCCACAAAACCTCCACAGAGTTTTTGTTCTAAATCACTCTACTTTATTAGACAGTGTCGTCTATCGTCTTTTCCCCCACAAGGGACAAGGATTTTCATACCTCATTCTTTTAACACCAAGATATCCTTGGTGCAAGGGGCATTTTCACAACACCCTAACTCTCAGCTTTCAAATTTACCGATGTGCAGCACTGCTACTCAAAATGCCTGGCAAAGAGCCATTCACAGGAATGCATTTCTGCACTCCATACCGTTACAGAGTTAGTTAATATTTTCCAATATTTTGGGTGGGAATTTTCCTACCTTGTAGATAAAATAACTGATCTTGTTTTATGGTTTTTTTTTAAAAATTAAGTGCTGAAAAAGGAAGTATCATGTGAAACTGATTCTCTTATGTGGATCATTAATAGGATTTGAACCTGGGCCTCTAACCCAGGTTTATGCCTGGGCTAAAGAGCAATGCATTCTGTGTCCACGCATCAAATGATAGAAGCGGTACAACAGGTTACCCACCAGTCAGTCATCGAAAGACTTACTGGGGCGGCTGAGAATTGTAGGGACCAGGACTGAGGAGTTCTCACGTCTGTGAGATGATTTTGTCTACAAGTCACACTTTCACTACAGCCAGAGACACTGGCTGTGCTCACTCCCTTGGCAGTGCTGTACAGCTGAGTACAAGTATGTGTATTAGAAAACAGGGTCTCAGCTGTTCCTGCAATGGGGTAGGCTGCCACCTCTGGACGTCCATGGTGTAGAAGCTAGGATATTTACCCACCCTTTGTGTTTGGGAAGTGACATCTTAGTCTAAAGTTAAATGAAATATCAGTTCCTGGTTTACCGGTTCCATTATATTGCATACTATTATGCCTTTTGCTATGCTGTGGAAAAAGCCAATGCTTTAACTAAAATACAATCCTTCCATCCATCCCCTTTCCCCAAATTTGATACTCTGGAAGCTGCACTAAACCCACTGACTTCAATGGATTGTAATTAGGTCAGAGACAAGACATGACTCCTGTTCAAGTGCCTGTGTGTAATGAGGATGTTCTTTGCCCCCCTCACACATCTTGAAGATGCAGAGCTACACCTGAATACATAATAAAACATTATTTCTGTTGTAGAGTGTCACAGTGGCTAAAGCAGCACTGAAAAGCTCCAACATTTCTAGTGAAAGGCCAGATACTCCGTCCCCTGGCCCCCTAAAATCTACCTCAGGTTCATGATGTAGTCTTCATGGTTTCCTCTATTCAAATGCAAATCATTGGGGTAGATAAGAAGAAATGCAAACAGGATTATAAGTATTTCCATGGAATTTTTCCCTCTGTCAACAAAATCACCATTAAAGACATAACGGTTTTGTTCTGAAGGCAGACCATTCTGCAGAAGGAAACAAAAACAAGGACATTTAGAGATGCTTCTATGCTACTGTAATAAAGGAAATAGCATTTCAAATGAGATCACATTGCTAGAAAATCTGCAAAACCCCTGCACAATAGAGAGATCTAAAATGCAGCATTT
>VYZW01002575.1:20022-42588 GCA_013401315.1 Balaeniceps rex | reverse complement strand
ATTTTTTTTGGTTTGTTCCAATTTATGCATTGTGGAAAAAAAAAAAAAGAAGGAAAAAAATAAGCATCGAGAACTTTCTTGTAATGGCAACATTTGGAAATGTCTGTATCATTCTCTAACCACTTAGAATATCACCCGTAGCCCAGAGTGGTTATCTGCTCTGACACCTTACCACAGACAGTTATCTCCTTGGAGTAGGAAGTTGAAAGATGGGTGATATTTGGCATCTCCTTGAGAACTCTCCTAGTTTCACATAGTAGCTGCAGTACATAGCGGGCATGAAGCAGCTGTGAGAAGAAAATGCAGGGAGAAAAGGGAGACTTATTAAAAGTAGAAATATGTCTGTCTGATTTATTAATATCAGACATGTATTTCCAAGATTATTTATACTACAGACTTCCAGACATGATTACAGGCTGTATGGTTTAGTGCTGGGAATTAGGAGTGTTCATAGCTTTGCACTTGCTTCTCAGTGAATGGGTATAGAGCACTTAACGAACTTGCTTTACATATTTTCTCATTTTATTTCTAGTATATTGTTTCTACTCTTCCCATCTACAGAAAGGATAAGAGACTGAGCAATACAGCACTCAAAATCATTACATAAGGTCATCTGTTCAAAGCAACTGGGAAAAAAAAAAAAGATNAAAAAAAGATGTAGTTCTAGCTATGAGAAAAAAAAAAAAAAACCAAGCCACAAACCAACCAAAAAAACCCCGAAGGCCATAAATGATATTTCAGCAAATTGCAAAAATAATGAGAGGGAAACTCCAGCAAGGGTTGCCTTGTTAAGAGTTAATCTTCCTGTTCACTGTAAGATGTTATGAGGATGCAACATTGAAGCTTCTGGTCTTCTCTGCTATGGGTCTTTTATGATAATTTTGTCAGTCAGTGATTTTTACGGCTTTTAATTCAAACACAGCTCTGAGGAAGTTTGGTAGAGGAGATAGGTGAGCTACAGACTGACTTTTCAAGATTCATGTTTTTAAAGCAAATAGAAAAGGCCAATTACATATAATCATTTCCTTAATAAAATGCCAACCATAGTAGGAGAAGAGAGAGCTGACAGTAAGGTGAAGTCTGGGTGGGCTCATTTATCACGCGCTTTACATTTTGCTACTTTTAAGATCAGCCTCCACAGAAAATTACAGAAAAAAACCCCACCATTATTTAGTAAATTGAAAAGCAAGATAGACCCTTATCCTTTATATACAGTATATTAAGCACAAATGACCACAAGTTCAAACAAAGCTGTGCCATGTAATGCCTCCCTGCCCCACCCTCATCTTGTAAGAGGGCAGCAAAGGGGCTTGCTCAGGAACACAGACAGAGGATCAGCAACAGCCTTCTCAGTGCCTTGGCAGCCGCAGACAGCAAGCTCCTGAGACTTGTGCTATCACCCTGTTCCACTACATTAGCGATGCTTTATATTTACTCTTCCATTATGGTAGAGTCTTGCACACTTGAATGAGGTGATTAACCCTTGCACCTCAATTCCTCTAAAAAGAAGGGGGGGGGGGTGTAGGAAGAGGACCACACAAGGAGCACTTTCAACCCAGAAGATGATGATAACTAGTTTCTAGGTTAGCTTAGGACATCTTCCCCAGCCCTGCACCCTCACTGATAACCCCTGCCTTGCAGCTGCTAAGGGTTCCCATTTCATGATCACTGTAACCTCAGTGCTAGAAGAGGAGGTCCCCACTAGTCCCTGCTGCCTCCCCAGTGCTGCCTCTGGTGGTCATGCAGTCAAGTAGTGAATCAAATCTGGGAACTGCTCCAGCTGAGAACTGACTGTTCTTAATTTTGTTGTGTTAGCTTCCAGCCAGATTGGTTTCCCAAGACAGCTCACCATGTACCTGTATGATCACATGGGGCTATCAGGAAAGGGTAATGGGATGGAAAGGAAGGGAGAAATATCTCCTTGGGCACCAGTTTAGCCTTACATTGGATTCAATTGATTGTGGAGCTACAACTTGACAGAGATGTAAAATAAGTAAAAAGAAATCAAACTAGTTGCAACTTACCTGTTCATTCCTGAAAGCATGAAGAAGAGCATTGGCATCTTCAACAGTAAGGGGGAATGAGAGTCGTGGTCCATAATAGGAGTCTGGAACATCAATCATCTTTTCAAATTCTGTTAAACATAAGCCTTCATCCACCACCTGAGAAACACTAGGGCTGGTGAAAATGTGAGAAACTGGAACAAGAGGGAAGAAAACCAACAATGTAGAAACTCTACCAGTCCCCCACAGGGCTGTAACAGCATGACCAGAAACGGGTGAATGTAACTGATGCTTTACTTGCTGCAGTATTACAGTGGCTAACTCCTGCCTTGTATAGTGGAAGAGCTCCAGGTCTCCCCAGATTGTTTCACAATACTAAAAAAATCAACCAACCAACCAAACAAACCCAAAACCCAAGCAAAACCCAACCAAATGAAAAAAACCAGGCAAAAATTCTGTCCTAACAGCCAGTAGCTGTGGTCAGGATGCAAAACATTTTGCACGGAAGTTGTGGAGCAATCTGCTCTCATAGGTAATGAGAAATATAACTTGTTACAGACTTTGTTCTCTTCCCCCACAAAGCAAGGAGATTCAAAAGTCACGGCTGATCATTCAATGACCATCATCTGTTTAAGGTTCAATATTACACTTTTAATACAGGTTTTAAAGATTCGCTTTTATTGCTTTGATTTTCTACGTAAAATTTTTAGGCTAAATGCCAGCAGGTCAGTGATTATTTAAAAAGTCATCAATAAAATCCTATTTATTCACAGTGGATTGCAAAGCACTCCTTTCTGATACAACTAGGAGACAATGCCAGCTTTTGGTTGGCTGCCACAAAACCACTGGATGAAATAAAGTAAACAAAAACATAGCAGTAAAAGGAGAGCATAGCTTCTAATTTTCCTGGAACATCGAGAAAGCAGGAACATTGCTAATTGCTTCAATCCAGTACTTTCTTGACATACCCTTGAAATGTAACTGAGTGAACAGTAGATCTCAGTTTTCTTCCTGCAGATTGTCTTTATCATATATCTTAATAAAAGAGAGAACCAGACCCTAGAGGACAGTGTTCTGGCAGCTGCTGTTGCAGAGTTGCTCTTGTGAGATGATTGTTGTAAACACGTTTTGCTGGGCTACAGGTAAGTTTTCTGTAACCTTGATTAGATGCAACTGGAAATAAAAATGTATTATTTATTGCTGGAGGAATACCTGTGGCTGCAACTCAAAACTCACAGCAGCCAAAACCAGCATGTGGCCTCATAAATTTTGAGATTCATAAAGGCCAGCTTGTCTTGTAACTGGATAAAATCCATATTAAAGAAATAAATAGATAAAAATACACTTTTCATCAGCTCTGTATTACAACCCCCCCTTTTTATCAGCTCTTCTGCTGTGAGCTGATTAGCACATTCAGTGTACAGCCATGTCAATGGATTAAGGCATCAAGTAGCAGCAAGGTGCTCAGGGTTCACCATTTCCACCAAGTACAGTCTGATTTGTAGACTTCCACCACAGTTACAACTTTGTCTGGCTGGACACCAGAACGTCACCCATGGACTGAAACTGCTGGTTCCCACATACTGATCAGCCAAGCACATCCGCACCAAGTCTCGTCCCAGCTCTAGCAGCAGGTCTCTGGACGGTATCTCCCTCTTTGCCCTACCTCTCAGGCAGTGGGTGGTTGCAGACCATGGAGACAGGTCCTCAGACCACCCGAATTCCTCATTGCTTGCCTGTTCTGGCCAGAGACTCTCCTGACACGACTCCTTCAGAGTCAGCAATCTTCTCAGCATTTCAAGCCAGGCAGACACCTGCCCATGCCTGCTCCTACACCAGCCCACCCTTCCTGCATGCAGCAGGCTACCCTTCCCTTTACCTCTGAACACGAACCTGCCTTCCTCACAGCCTTGCTTCCTTGTTGGCATATGCCCAGGCTGAGAGACCCAATCTCCTTCCCTGTGGGACATACCTCTGCAAAATACACCCTGTTTTCCACTTCTGGATGAGTTGTTGAAAGACAGCCATGGTCATTAGCCTTAGAGCGTGCTTACATCTCCTCAGGCAGTCTTTCAGCTGCCAGAGGAGTCAGTAATGGATGCCGTAATGGAGCCTGGGGATTAGCGTGCTGGTTGATGAGTACCTCAGCTCACCACAAGCCCCATGCAGGACTAACTCTGAAGGATTCGGCACCCTTCTCATTTTAGTCACCTAGTTGAAGCTGTCAAGGCTCTTCCAGTCCATACTGAAAGGCAGGGATGAAAACTCTCAACGTGCCTAGTTCAGGCACCCACCTTAAGACAGAATGAAATACCCTCTACCAGTATCTGCATCTCTCCACCAACTACAGAGAGTGCAGGGAATGACCTGCTTTGTATTCTGACACCAGAGGTCTAGCCCAAGCTCAGTGAGCCTTTGCTATTAGCAGAACCCGTAGAACCACCCTGCAGGACAATAGCCATATTCCACATTAAACATGAAAGCCCAGAGCTATGTGGAGTCAGTCTGGCCACAGAAAGCCCAGGGACCTGGTTCTCCTGACAAGACCACCTTGCCATGGGAGTTGTTCAAGGCAAGTCAAAGACACCACTGCCAAGGATGTACTCACTAGCAGGGTAACAGGGAATCAGCTACTTCTGTGGCTCTGAAATAAGCTCTCTGTTCTGCCACCATCTGTGCGCCTTCAGACTAACCATTGGGGTACCTGAGAGCCCCTCTGACTCCCTGAGGAGTGCTCTTACATCTTCCAGATACTGATCCCCAGCCATCAGGTCAAAGACAGATGGACCTTGAGCCCACTAAGAGGATGAAGATTTCTGTAACACTCCAAACATTTATTCCTTCACTCCATTCCTGGCGCTGTAAGCTGCAAGCAGCTATGACTTATTCCCCAATGCAAGAATCACTATGCAAAAAGCCTTGGAAGGGTGTTAATGCTGTAAGGGAGGCATCATGGGCAGTGAAACGGCAGAAAACAGCACTTTTTTTTGTTCCCTTTTGAAGAAAGGCTCCAGGAGGTGTGGCTCCTGCCCTGGTGACCTTGAGAGGCACAGCCAGGGGTGCCTTGGGCTCCCAGTCCCACCACTTTGCCCCGAACGTGTTTGCAGCCTTCTCATCCTCAATACACCCACAAAAGAGTGAGTAAATGGGTCACCTTTTGCTGGAAAAGTAGTTTCCAGCTTTCTCTGACCAGAGATCTTTCAACTGAAAGGCTGAGTAGGTATGCAGGTTTTCGGGGGTAGGGAGGAAGAAAAGTGTAAGGTGGAAAAGTTTTGAATTCTTACTTCCCACAAACCCTTGGAAAATAGCCTTTAATCAGAAGCAGAACAAGAACAAGACACACAGCTGTATAATATCCCGAACAGAACTTAAACTGCACTGACAATTTAAGCAGGATGAGAGGATAAAAAAAGCTTCAGGGTACAACGGATAAACAATCACATCAAAAGCACTACTGTGTTAATGAGATGGTGGCTGCTTTCTTTCTTTGAAAAATATTCTTTTTCTTTCTGAAAAAGCAGATTAAGAAGAGGAAAGTGACAAGATGAATAGTGGAGACTGAGTGGTTTATAATGTAAGGAAAAACACAGATCACAAAATCTTCAGGTAGCTTTCTCATCACATACTGAGAAGAACAGGCAACCTATTGTCTGGTAAGAATATTATATACTGTCTTCTTGGAGAGGGCTTTTGAACCATATGCTATCTCTCTAATGAAAGTGAGCACACACTGATGAAAAAAAAAGCCAGAGAATCGTGGGTTTTAGAAAATGCTTGGGAATAACAAAGCCAATTTGAAGCCTCTCTGTTTGTTATGTTTACGCTCACCATGGCTCACATCTTAAAACCATGATTCAGCAGAATTGGAAGCAGTTCATTAAGAATCACTTTATTCAGCACTGATTTTGCTTAAATCAGTGGGGCTAGCATGGGTGCTGCAAAGGTCACTTATAGGGGCAAGCAATCGAGAGCTTGAAGTAAAGAATGCACACAGCCAGTAATTGGACAAACATAACCCCAAACCACAAATTTGATATGCAAATTCTCAAAAAAACCCCTAAGTCAGCTCCTTTGCATAGGTGGCCGGGGCCACCTCTCTATTCAACATGTACCTTACAGAATCCTTCTGTTTCTTTTTGGGTTCTGGTACCTGTAACACGGGGTGTTAGAAAGGGCGAAATAACAAACAAAGACAAAAATAAAGCCTTTGGAACAGTTATCAAGCCTTAACAGCTTCACTCCTAACAGATGAAAGTTTTAAGCAAGAAAGACAAAGGGGAGCTTTACCATAAACCATACACTTTATCATGTGTTTCAGCCTTAACCATGTCCGCAACTCCCAATATCTGCAAGACCAAGAAACAAGTCACCCACGCAGTGGTGATGAGGGGCAGCCCACAGTAGCGTCCGCCCCTCCCTGGGCAGAGGTGGGGCCTGGATCTCCACCTGCCCATGAAAAGCCTATGCATGTAGCAGTGTGCTCTGTACCCAGCCACATCCTGAGCCCCAGCAAAGTCACCTGAGGCACCTCACTCACCTTCGTTCCTTCTGTCAACAGACACAGTTAATAAAGGTGGATAAATCACATCTACAATGAGCAGCTGTAAAATTCCCTGTTAATATCATAATGAAAACAGAGATTAACACTGTTTTTCCAAATATCAGACCTAGTGCTGGTATTTTCTTTCCCATTCAGGTGGAAAAGCTGAACTGAGGTGCTCTATCAGCATGTACAAGAAGTAGATGAAGTGAGCAGTGTCTGATTTTCTTTGTTTGCCAATTCCTTCCCAGGAAGTTGAATGACTAAAGCAGATTTTTTTGCAGAATACAGTGGTAATGGAAAAAATCAAAGGAAGGACTATTGTATCATCTGCCTTGGCTTTGGAGCAAGTCTCAAACATAATTTCTTTTTCTGCAGAGCACAGAGAGCATTAGGCACTCTAAAGTATTTAAGAGAGAAAAATTGCCATTTCTAATGGTTGTCATTAGAACACTGAACCACTTAGAGTTTTGATGGTGGTTTTATCCTGTTACGAAAGAGTCTTGTGCAAATTTTAATTGGAATAACCTGTGGCTGGACCAGATGAAAAAGAAAGGACATTCTCTTGCAATTCAATAAGAAGGGGACAGCCTCCTTTTTAACTCTGCTGAGATTAGATCTATTCTCAATTTGTTCAGGGAAGTCATGTTTTTTTTCTGGACTTAGGAAGTCACTTTCAGTCTGTCCTTCTGTTGAGCTTGACATCAAAAGTAAGTTTTGTCCAAGGATTCCAAAATACTTCAAAAATGAAAGGTTATTCTTTGAATAACTGAGCTTTAACTGAGATGGTTTCTAAAGATTTATCTTCATCAGTTTAAATTTATTTCAGTTTTAATTATTCACATACTGATACACGTTTTGCAGCAAAATCTAGAATAAATTAAATTAAAAAGTGGTCCAGAACTGCTTCAGGGGGAAAAAAAGAAATAAAAGAAGAAGAGCAACCTCCTTGAAGGCAACTTCTTTGATTACACCTGCCCTGAACCAACTAGATACATTCTTTCTGGATAATCACATCTCATAGTTTAAGAAAACATGCATAGAAAACTGTGAAAACTGGAGTCAGTAAGACTACCGTGAGAACAGCTTAAGGACAGTAACATATAAGAAAGCACTCTGAGGACCTCTAAGTATTCTCATAAGGACAACAGGTATCTGTCCTGTCTTACATCTTGACTCACTGAGTAGATATTGAGCAGGGTCAACACTTACAGGATCAATCTTATTACTGTATTTGGGAAATTAAACCTCAGCCCCAGGATGTGCCACAGGCTGTAAACATTACATTGAAAATTAACTTTCCTCACATCAGGTTTTTCAAACAGAATCTCCATATTGCTTTGATTTTTATCCTTACCTGAATCAGGATGAGTATAGTGATCCAGCATGAATGTAAAGAAGTTGGATAGCTAAGTACAGAAAAGAAAAGAACAAACACATACTGATCAGTTTAGGGGATCCAACAAGCATTAGCATTCTCTTTCCTTACTCAATTACTAGCAATTTCCCATTTAGGGGGATCTAAGACACTACTACTGTATGTTCCCATAGCATCAGCCTACCATAATGACACAACTTATGTCCTACTACAAAAATAGCTTACTCCTTTCATTCTTTCCTATGAATTAGCAGATTGACACTATATGAATACACACAAAGTTCCAGGGCTGTATCAATGCTGCTGACATTTTTGGGTGTAATCTTGCCCATCATGCAGACTATTTGCCTAGATTTCCTTTGTAGTCAATAGAAAGAAACTGCTACTATGCACCAAACTGACTTTAGACACCGGTGCTAGGATGAACACAAAGCCCTAGAAGTTCCTAATTCCCTGTATTGACCCTAAAGGAAGCCTCAGCTGACATGCTGAGACATTGATATCTCTGTTGCACATATCTTGCCTCACAGACATGGTTAAGATCACCCATAGTGGGATGACCTGCAATCCCTGGCTCAGAGCTGTTCTACAGGAACCTCTAACCTAGATATGGTTGTGCAGGCAGAACAGGATCCTGCTGCTTACATAGTTTTATATACGTGTATATACATACACACACACACAACTTAATTAGTTCATGTGTGAGGCAGGGAAGCCATTTTATTATACAGGACACAGCTCTGTAGGTAGAAATAACCACATACCCATTCTGTTTGAGCAACTTCAGTCATCTGGGAATAACGTAACTGCTTGTACAGGAAGAATTGAAGATTACAAACCTGTAGTTGATCTTGCTCATCAGCATATTCGATTGACTGAAAGATACTCAGAGAGTAGTGGCGCCTCATCTCTAGCCGGGCCATTGTAAAGCGGTACCAATTCTGGATGAGGATAGCAGCTCTAATGACTGTCAAAACAGAAAGCAATGGAGCACACATGGATGCAGTGTAATCTACAACGAAAACACACATGCTACCTTTGCAGACAGATGACAAATTCAGTCCATTGTGCACAGTCAACATTGAGATGAAGCTCTGTAAAACTGAGACTTAAAAAGTGTTTTCTGATAATGAATACATGATGCATCTACTGTTTCTGTCTTCAGGGACAGATCCCAAACTAGCTGACTTGCTCAAGCCTATATTGTTAGAAACCTTCCCCATTTCATTGTCCTGAAGGCAGTACTCATGTAAGAAGTTAGTCATGTTCAGCTGATGGGCAGTATGTGGGTTTGAGGAAGATAAGGAAAGGAAGAAGAGCAGTTTGGCCTACCAACAAAATGTATTTCTTTACCAAACTGCAGTAAAAAGCTTCAGACTGCAAGCTGTAACATGAGCATTGTGTAATGACAGAGTTTGTAACAGCCTCTTTTAACAGAAAGTTTTTGCCTGCACAGCTGTATCAGCAAGCCAGCACAATTCAAACCTTAGGGTAAAATGTTAACAAATGGTATTGAAGGGCAGTATAGATGCTTAAATAGTTGCTTAAATAGACATGCCAAAAGGCACACAGCTATATCTTTGGCTAGCTTAGTGAACAAAGGAACACTCACCCCAAGAATTCAATGGGACATGTCAGAAGACTATTTTGGACTATGTGTGGAATATACATCCCAATCAGCACTTTAAGAAGTTGTGCCTATTATTGACCCAGTCTGGAAAACTGCTGGAAACTTCACTGAAGGATAGTCGCCAAGACTATCCTGGACTTCGCCCAGGGTGAAGGGCCTGCTGCGTGCAGGCCGCAGTTACTCCATGAACAGATCTCATTCCCCTAGCTGCTCACATAAAAGTTTATCAAGCAGAACAACATCTGGTGGCACAAAGAGGTCCTGGGGCAGGCACTGCTCTGTGGGGCAAGCTCCTCACACCTACGTCAAGCAGTTAGTGCTGCATGAACAGTGGCCACCAGCGAGAGCTGTGCAGGAGGACAGGAGCTCCATGAGCTGATGCCCACCTGATCCCTCCCCACCACACTGTCAATCCCGCCTGCTACTCCTGGTATCCAAAGGGGAGCAGCTCTCAGGAGCCGGGGCATGAAACCTGGGTGGCAGTAGCACTGCCAGCAGGAAGACAAGAGGAAAGGTGGGCAGGCATGCCCTCAGCATTACAGGTGATCACTGCAGCTCCGATAGACTTGGACGGAGGATTGAAAGCAGAAGGCTGGAGGGGCTGTCCTCAGCCTGAAATAACCATGAGCGTGGGACAGGAGGAACAGATGAGTTCAGCAGTAACTTCTGCTGTTTCACAGAGCTGTGACTCTCTAGTGCTTTTAAGGGTGCTTATCCAGAAAGATAACTAACTTCGAGAAAAGCATTCCTCAGTCACTTGTTAACAGTTTGTTTAAGATCAGCTGGAGAGGAATAAATGCACATTTCATATACTTAGGGCATATGTAAGTATAGATTTATCATCCAGAGGAGGACACCATTTACTACACAAAATCAGAATAAGATGCAGCTACTGCCTTGAAGATCTAGCAGCTGAAACAATGGCAAATTCAAATCTAGTCATTTGCTCAAATAAAGGTCAGAAGTATTAACATGCTTATCCCTACAGAGCACTAACAGGGGCAGTCAAGAGGCATTACATGCATCACTGTGTAACAGTGAGAGGAAGACAGAGAGCAGGGGTATTGCATCCTGCATCTGTCCCAATGCAACCACATCGCCACCACCATATCCTTGCCTGGTAACACAAAATAGAGTAAGGTAGGAGGCTGCTCTCAAGAGATGTCACATTTACTCACTTAAAGTTGAACATAATTCTTTCTTGTCAGGTTCCTTACCTCTTTTTCCCTACCTCTTTTTCCCTGTACTCTCAACAGGATACCAGTAAATAAGTAGACAGGGCCAGAAATGTGAAGCCTTTGCCTCGAGCCCTGCAGCTAACACCCCACTTCAAGGAGTTTCCTAAGGAACTCAACCCTGAATAGCTCAGCACAGGACACAGAAATTTATGCTTCTGATCTTGGGAGTCAAAGCAGCTGCAGGGCAACTCTGTTGAAGGTACAAGGACCAAAGGAATACATTGATCTTATCTACTGATGCTCCCAAGAACTAGAGCTCATTTCTGAGCAGATGAACGACAAACAGGAGAAGCATGGAAACAAAACTGAGATGTTCTCCTGAATTCCAGAGTTTGACACAATCACCACAGCACAGTACTGCAAACTCATGAAAAAGAAAAAAAGAGGAAACTAAACCCAACACTAATGTCTTAACACGAATATGCTTATATTTTATTACAGTTGCCACAATGAACAGTTGATACAGAAAAACAAAACAAAAGAAGAAATAACAACCAACAATCCATATTAATGCTTTTTTTCCCCCTGCAAAGCAGCAAAGAAAAGCTCTGTACTAGAGGGACAACAGTTTACCCCAGTCAATTATTTTAGCTGATCACAAACACCAGGGATTTTGAGACTAGGATGAGTGGCACCCCCTGAGTGAGAACGATTTTTTTCTTAAACGGACAGTTATGCAGATAAAGAAAAACCTCCATGGAAAAGTGAGTCTATTAATAAATGTATAACATTATGGAAGCTTTTTTATAAAAATGCTTACAGGTCCCATAATAGCACATTGTTTGCTTATTTTACCATTAATAAATATACAGTATAGTTAAAGTGGTAAAGTTTTCTAGTCCAGACAAGGCCAAAATCAGTAAAAACTCCCATCCTACAGATATCGCATCTGTCCCAGAAAAATCCTCCTGCCTGAAGGCAATGTAATACTTATATGACTAAAAGCATCCTTCGTACCCTACATAAACTCCTAGATATCTCTTATTTTCTGTCCTTTCTGGAATTCCCCACCACCACAGTCCTGAAAGCCTGACACATCACAGCAAGGCTGTCATCAGCTTTTCTGTTTAGAAGAGTACCTAAGGGGCAAAGCACAGCCACCAGCACAGAAACTGATTTCCAGCATCAGAACCATTAAACTTCCCATTAAAGCTCCCCTGGGTTGCTTAATGGTCCTGAGCACTTAACATGGCACAGTTCCACTGGTATCACATAAGACAGATATGTATCGACCACTATGGTTAATGTTGCAAATCTAACAGAATATTTCCTGTCCTTTTTTTTAATTGTACTTATTACAGCGCTGTTATTCTCAGGACTGAATCAGAACGTGATTTTCACACTAGGCTAAACTGCATTTGCAAAAGAAAATATCAGTTGCAGAAGGTCTCTACACCAGCAAGTACCTGTTAAATTCATGTTATTATTGCATTAGAGGGAGGTACAGCCTCAGGCTGCAGATAGAATGACTGATAGTATCATTTGACTACCGCTGAAGTGCACAGAGAATACCATCCAGCAACTGGAGGGGACAAAATATTGTCAAACAAGCACACAAAATTGTAAGCCAGCTTTGGGGTAGCAAAGCCTGGCTCCACATCAATGTGTATTGATGCTTGTAGACTGAGAAAGAGTACAGCTCCTCACGCCCGCTCCAACCTTTTGCACCCTCAGAAATATTCCCAACTAACTCATCTCCGAGGCCTTGCAAGGCACATATACGCATAGCATGCAAACCCAAAGAGGAAGAACCGTTTCCCAGTTACAGGTAGGTCTGGGATTCCAGATGTTTCCATTCTACTTCCACTGCTGTGATACAGCACTGATGCTGCTCTGACTGCCAGGTAGTGTACACAAAGCTGAGGGGTACTCTTAGAGCAGTCAGCTTGGATCCCTGTAGCCATGACTAAGTGCTCCTGCTTCTTAGTCACCAGTTTTCCTGTGACTTGTGTCCTGGCTTGGTAGCCAAAAAGAGCCTTCCTTTTCAACCATGGCTGTTCAGCATAATAATCTCCTAAGACTATGCACAGTGCCATGCAACATGGCTCTCAGCAGACCTGTAAATTGTGCTTTAATGACAAACCTTGAAAGAGAACACAAAGGGTCTGAACAAAGGTCTGAGCCAATCCTGGAACCCACCTGCCTGTGCAAAGCCTGGTGTGTTCATACCAGGGTGCGGTATGATTAAAAGCAGGGGAATGATGTGTTAGTTTTTTAACTGAACATTGAACACATCTCCAGGTACTGTGGAGACTTTCAACTGACAGCCTTGATGACCGTCAGGGAGGATTTCAGGCCAGGCACTTGGTACGGCAGAAAATTGATTCTGCGAGTCATTGTAATAGCTCTGCTTTAATACACTTGTTTCATAATCAGGGTCACTCAGCAGCAGGGAAATTGGGGCAGTTTGCCCAGGAATGCTGTGTTGTGAAAGGCCATAAAAGGTCCTCATCAATACTTTACCCCATATGCTTTGCCCAGTGACAGGACGAGCACAGACACATCTGAAATTTAGCTTCTGTCCCAGATGCTGTGAATCTTTTCCAACCCAATCTGTAGATGTTAGAGGTGGTCTGCAGTTGCCTTCTGACCTTAGCCAGCACCTAAAAGCTACGCACTCTTTTAAAAAGAAGATAATTAGAAAAGAACTTTCTCTGAACAAGTATTTTGACAACAGGACTGGGGGGAAACGTTACCTTGCAATCCTTTTCTGGTGTTACAGAGAGAACATCCACTGACCCTGAAGACAAAGGCAGCACTCACCTTTCTCTGACCTTCTGTCAGCTACAGAACTGCTGCACCCCATGGTTCCAATGATGCTGCCCATCAGTTTTAGTTGCTGCTGATACGAAGCGTGTTTCTCTCAGCTGTTAGCATTGCACACATTTTCTGTGTTTTTCCTTCAGTGATGAGGATTATACCCCTCTGGGCTCCTGGGCTCTTCCTAGCACTCCTAACAGGGAGAGGATTGGGAGGGAGGGAGAGGAAAAGAAAAAGAGCTTAACAACAGAGAATCTAAAGTACCTACGGCTCATAACAAATTACTGTACAGCATGGCCTACACAAACTGGACCTGATGAACCGTACTAGGTGTCTTCTTCACATCTGATCACTATCAGCTTGCATTCAGGACAGATGAACTCAGTAATTAATACAGTTTACTCCTTACATGTTAGCTGGAAAGTTAATGTGCACCAGTCATTTCTTAATCTGAAGCATAGCTATTTAAAGCCTTACTACTAGGAACAAAGGACTAGAGAGGCATATTACTCTTCATTCTTGTGATTTGAAAATCGGAACTGCAGAATTTTAAGAACTTTAAATTACCTCTGATACTACTGCTAAAAAACGCCCAAACCTCAGCCCTCCTAACACTCTATTGATTTGAAAAGGTGCCCTACCACCCCATTTACCACTTTATCCCTCAGTGACACCACCACCAAGTTTACAAGAAGAGACAGTACCATAGCAAATTGCTTCATTATCAGGTTTCACTTAAATAAAACATCCAATTTTCTGTTGCATTTCTACTGAAACATTCTAAATGGAAGATTTGGTTTCATTAAATAAATGAACAAAGTACATTTTGCAGTGTGGCCTTTTGCGTTTTTCTCCTGGCACTTGCTCAGCTCTTCACTAACTGGTATCATTCACTAACGCAATACACTTCCTAATCAACAAGTTCGAATGAATACAATTCCCCTGAGATACAAAATGGGTTAATTTCCAAGTAACAAGAAAGTCACTGATGCTCTTAGAGAGACTGAACCTTGTTTTACCTAAAGATTTCTTATATGATCACACTAACCCCTCTCCCTGTCTCCAGGGGTACATGTTTCTCTCTAGCATGTCTGACATGTCTAAGTTATTGCATTTGTCGTTTTGTTTCATTGATATTCATTTTCTTTTAACTTGAGTTTTAAAACAAAGAAGAAATTCATCAGCATAAAATGAATGCTTAACTACTATTCTTTTCCTTTGGCTTTACTAGCAGAAGTAAAAATAACAGGAGGATAAGAGAGAGGAAAACATAAACGCATAACTAGCCTATTTTCAATTTCAATAGTCAGAATACATTTATTGTTGTGGGACTGTTTACATGTTTTATATATTTAATATAATATAATATAATATAATATAATATAATATATTAATTTCACACAACTGTTTATAGTTGTGGGACTATTTGCAGGGTCCCACATCACAAGAGTATCCTACACTTGAGCTGGGTCTGCCACCTTCTGAGTCAGTATTTATTTCAGGAAAGAAGGATTTTAGGTGTCTTCCCCCACAACGGACTGCTTTTCTTCCCTCTGAAGGATCTACCATGAAATTCAAAAAAGTGCTGTTAGATTAATTTTGAGCCAATCAATGGCTTTGACAGCATCAAATATAGCACTGATATTGCTAATAGCTCAAATTTGTCTTCTCTCCAAACAACTGTTATTCTCCTGAATACCATCTCCTCACTTGCCCTCTTAGGACAACCTCAAGTCTTCATTAGTCCATCTCAAACCAGCCAGCCATGACTTGAATTGTGATCTGAAAAATAGGACCAAGAGCAAAATAGAGCTTACAAGTCCTATTGCAGTGAGACCATCTTCATTAAAGGGCAGGTCAGTAGGTGGCCAGCAACCAGGCAACGGGAACCCCAAACAGAACCATCACGCTTCTCAGGACTCCACCCAAGCCATAGCAGACAATGGGCTGACCCAAGAAACGGGGATCTGAATCGCACCCTACTTTCAACGACTTAAGCTTTTCTGCCAATCATCCCCACTCTTCCTGCCACCTATCTTTAAATTCATGGACTTCTAGCACCGCCTTGAGCAAAGAAATAAAAAAGATAGAGACATAGGAACAAAAATTTTATGGTGATAGCAGTAAATGAAGCCTGAAACATACACTCAAAGTTTGGAGAAAAACTTGCACAAATATATCCTATCAGCAAACTTCTTAAAAAGGCCAAATCTGGCCAGCTAGACCAGGGGAATAATCATCCCCTTCAGTCCCAAATGTGTGCATCCTAATGTGGACATGGCAAACATTCAAACTACTACCCTATTTCCCGACGGAAATATTTCCTATTTCCTACTTCCTGTTGGTTTCTCAGGTGGCTACAGAGCCACCCTGACCACCAACCTGCACGTCCAGACTCCAGACCAGCCACATCTGTTGAAGACTTCAGCAAGCAGGTTCTCCACTCAGGCCCAGCAAATTCACTTTCTGCCTTTCTGGTCTGCCTTAAGAACCATGAACAAGGGGAACAAGCCACTGTGGAAAGAGCCGGTGCCTCCCCCAGGCCAGGGCTCTTCATTGCTCCTAACTGAGCTGCTCCAAAGGAAGAAATCCCTCCCCTGCTGCCCTCCAGGCATGGTGGTTCAAGCCGACTCCTTCTCCGTGCCCAACCCTGCCTTCCTCAGCAAAGGCGTAGAGAAATACCAGCTGAAGGCCATGAAGGCTTCTATGCGAAGAAGGTTGAAAAACAAGCATTTAAAACATTAGAGTAATTTCTGTGAGCTATTTACTATGCAGTGTAGCAATGTCTGGTGAAGAATCATTTGCCATTACAAAATTCCCCCAAATGTTGGCTGATGAAAAGGAAAGCTGGGCTTTTACCAAGGTATTAAAAAAGGCTTCAGAGATACAAGGTAGCTGGATGAGAATTTGGGACATAATGCTGTGTTAGCATTCTGGATACTATACCACTGATTTACCCTTAAGAGAGACTGGGCCATGTTCACTAAAAAGCAGGCAATAACTCAATTTCTACAAGCTGGTGATCTGTCCCATTTTTAGATATAACTCCAAGAAATTGCTACATTTCTCTGAGTTCAGCAAAAAGGCAATTTTGCGATGGATGGGCACTGAATACACAGCCCATCCACTGAAGCAAAATAAAATGTCATTCCAACCATGCCAATAGACATGCACCGAGCTAAGCCAGAGTGGCACATGCTGGTCTTTTTCTGGATAGGAGTCACTGAAGGTTGCACTGCAGCAAGTGCTCAGAAATTTGGGTTTCAGAACCTGAGCTGTCGAAAGTCTGATTTACAGAGATAATGAATCAGCACCATTTGATCTGGATGTAATAGGTGCTGCCCAAAATCAATCATGCCTTCAGTTCGTCAGTCACGTAAAGATCAGGCTGCCTCAAGAATAATGGAAATCTTGTAAAGATTGATAGCTGACTTCTAATGAAATCAGGCTGCAGGTCCTTTGGGCAGAGAGCCATCCTTTCAAGCATACCTTATCTTTTAAAATTAGACGAGCTGTGCTACTGGCAGACAAGTGTAAGCTAGGTCAAGCCTGAGGATAAGAAAGCCATACAAATAAGAGCCACTAGGCTTTAACTTCTTATTCTTGCTTCATTCCATTTGTTTCTTACCTTTAATAAACAAAGAATGAAAGGTTCCTCCATTTATTTTTGTTGGTATGGGATTTCCACAGTTATGCTACTTCCCCCACAAGTTGTTTCAACAGCTATCTCCAGCAACATGTCTCCTTTCCCTACTTGACCCTTTCTCAACCATAGTTATGATCTCCTCCCATAACATGTCTTAGAAGGTGCATGTGGTTGGAGAGGTGATGAGATAGGGACAGTTTTCTCCATGAAGATCAGATGGATGGATGTGTGGATGCTTCCAATAACAGGAGCTTTCCTTTGATGTCTTCTTGCTATCAATTTTTTAATTTTCTGTGACTCTCGGACTTCCTTTAGAGTTGTTTTCCTTTGGAAATGAGGACTGAGAAACGGATGCTATAACATGGTTTTATGATGGATTTGCTTCTGTGCATTGCTGAGGGAATAAAGCAGGAAAGAGCAAAATACCCTAGAGAAGAGAACCCAGACATTAAATCACAACACCCAGCTTAGCACCTGCAGAGGGACAACTGTCTGGTTGCCAGAGTTGGGATTGTCAAGGATGGGAATCTAGAGATGAGTTAAAGATTTCATTAACTAAAAGACCCACCCTGCAGAAAATGGGATGAAGCAGCCACAGTCAACTAACAGAGTGAAAGGGAAACTGGCTATGGCACACAAGAGCTGTAATTTTGACACCAATGCTGAATTTGGTCTGCCAAGGGGCTGATATGAGAACATCAAACACAGGCAAAGCAGTATGTGTTTAGGTCTCTGTTATTTTACATCCATGGGACAAACTGACATTTCTATTAAGTGACTTTCAGTGATTATATATATATGTGAAAGAAAGAAATGACAAAGCCTTTTTGTTTACAGATAATTTCTTCAGCCTGCTCAGAGAAGCAAGGCAAAGCTCAATATAGCACTGATGGAATAATTTCTAGCAATGGCCGTGTTAATAGATCTCAGTGTTTGGGCCAGGAATCAATAGGGAACAGATGTAGTAAGATACCGCAAAGCCAGCAAAGCCTGAAAGAGAATAGGTTGAAGACAGACCAGCTCATTAAGTTGGACTCATATTCCTGAGCCCAAAAATGCACTGCAAAAAGGAATAAAAGCAAGAGCTGCAAAGGTGTGAACATGCAGAGATTGTTCAAGCAATCACTGAGGTCAGGAACTGCTTGCAAATCCAAAGTTAAAATGTAGAAAAATTATGGAAGAAAGCCAGTTCATGTTACTTACAATCAAATGTTTTTTTACAAAAAACATTTGCACTTTTTTGTGCAGAAAATAAACAAACAAAGCAAGCAGCCTCATTTTTTGTGCAGCAAGACTTTGGGGAGAATGTTTTTTAAAAAGACAAGGAGTAGCCAATACAAGTGCACAAATGGGGTGCAGATCACCTTGAAGTATAAGCAAAGCCATCTATCACTTTCCAGAAACATTAAACACCTCTAGGGGGAGATTGCTTTAGGACACAAGGAAAAAACTAAAAATCCTGAAGCAAAGTTAGTTCTAGCAAACTGGACCCAACTGGAGCGTCAAAGCCAACAACAGTTGTAGCATGTCCTTTTCCTGGAGGAAAAGGAAAATCTGAATCACACACCGTCCTGCAGTCTGTCCTGAGCAGAGTCTTAATGACATCACATTTAATTCTCCTTACCTGAAGGGGGAAAGTGGTGAAAAAGCAAAGCTCCAGAATAAATATGTGTTGAAATCTGAGCCAGTTTAAAAATGAAATTCATGCTTCAGCTGAAATTCATATTGGTTTTAATAAAGTTTAAGTTAAGCATCAGAACAAGGCTCAAAATTATCATCATAAAAATACTTTTTCCTAAAAAAAAAAGTACATTGAAATACAGTAGTCTCAAAGCTATTTGATCTCATCTGTACCCAGAAGTTCTGCATAATTGATCCAGTCCAGGTCAAACTTTATAGCTTGAAGCACACTGATTTTTTTCAGGGTAAAATCATAAATAGTCCCACATACATCTGTCATTCCCTACACAGACTTAGGATGAAGTCAATTTGCTCATTAAAGTGAGCTTTTATATATATATATATATATATATATGTATATATATACACACACACCCCCCACCCAAAGATATTACCTGTTTTTTCTTTCTGCTTCAGCAATACTGAGTTTTTTTCCACAAGAGTACCTTTAGAAGATTCTTTTTTTAAGAGAAAGTAGCCCCTTTTTGGAAGCAGAACTGCACAACGAGGGGTACAGCTCTGCAGAGCAGGTGCTCCAATTCTCTCTGGGGCTCTGGAGCTCAGAAGCTGCAATGCACTTGCTCTCCACCTATTTATACAGCTTCCCGAGAGGAATTTCTTGAGCACCGCTCTTCAGAAGCAGTCAGGGGAAAATGCTGTTTTCATCGTCCAGCCTGATGTGAAAGCTCATGGCTGCAGCCCTCCAGCTGCGCTGTACGTGTGCTGTTGAAGACCTGTTTTGTCACCATGCCTCCTGAATCTCAGGCAGAGAAAGGGATGGGCTGAAGTTATCTGCTTCGCATCTGAAGTCACATGATCTCTTTCGAGAGAACGGCCTTTCTGCTGTGTCGAGGCAATGATTTGCATTTTAGCTGATCTAGCACACCGGAAAAAAATGTAAGGGTTGTCCAGGTATTTGGTTATCTGATGTGACTGGCATGGTTATGAAAGCCCTTAAGGAAAAAAAATACTGAATTTACCACGAGGCATTGAATCTGCGTGTTAATGATATAGGTGTTCTCCAAAACACTCAGTCATACACAGGTAATGGGACAAGTATGAAGCACTCAAATCTTGCGCTCAGAAGCACTGCACTGATGCCTGTACATTTCATTTCTTCACATGCATGCACATGTTCTCCCCATAAATGTGTGACTGGAATTCAGTGGACTCAGTTCACATTTCGGCTCATCTGCTTCTTGTTTGACTGCTGCAATGGGATCGCACAAGCTGAGAACGCTGCAGCGTTGCTCCCCTGTGCAGTCACGAAGCCGTGGTGCTGCATACTTTGAAATCAAACACTGACCCCTGGCAGCAGGGCCCGCACCTCTAACCTAGCTCCTTGCCATGCTGACCACGGGCTCTCAGTCACGGCACAGGTGCCTGAGGAAGGGCACAGCCGTCACGCCCAAGGCGATTTGTTACTGCTCGCTGCTCGCACAACAGCCCCTGAGGAATCTGCCGCTTCTGGCACGGGGCAGTACACAGACAGCATGGGGACACTGCGACTCTGAACACACGCACGACACCAAACCACTCAAAAATATTAGGTGTCAGTAGAAGTACAGTGCTGTAATATCACCAGTACAGCCTTGGGCCCAGTCCTCAGCATCACTCATCCTATACACCACCTTTACCCCTAGTCTGTCCTTCCACCCCTCTCCGAAAGCCAGGGAGGAGCTGCTTGCTGGTGTGCAAAGTGATGGAACAGAGCACAACAGCCACTTCTGTGGGGTCAGTGCAGGGGGCTGTGGGTCCAAAAAGGACCACAGGTTATAAAGCGTGCTGTGGTGGGAGGAAGCTCCACATGGATAGGCACAAGATACAGATCACCATGCCCCTTGCTCTGCAGCCTCTACATGTGACGGAGTCCCACCAGGACTGGATAGGGAGCAAAAGATTTCTGAGAACAGAGACGAACAAAGCAAGATCTTCTCCCTCCTGCCTTTGCCCCAGAGCTCTAATAATACTGTAACATGGTATTTTCAGGAAATTGTTGCCATCAGTCTGGTGACAGTTCTAAAGGCACCAACCACCACTGTGAAGGACAGAGTGATCAAATCATCTTTTGCGACGGACAGACAACTGCCCTTACTGTGACAGAATGGATACATTTATTAATGTGCAAAAGGTATTTGAAGTGCCAAAGCAGAAAAACAGAAGGCACTGTGTGAATGCACTGGGTTGATTGACTGAGCTAGTCCTTTGAGGTTCTGGAGTCCCAGACACAAGCTTCCTCTTTCAAAGCTGTTCCTCTCCTGTGAGACGAGACAGTAAATGGAATACGTACCAGGCGCGATAATTCTGCATGACCCAGAAGTTAGTTTTGATGTTTGTTTTTCTGGCAGAATGCACTTTCCCTGATCAGAGTTACAGTAGCTAATCATTTATGTATGATCACGCTGTTCTGCCAGAATGCATGCAAGCAAAAATACATCATAACCTCTTTCCACTGCACTCTGGGGATACACATTACTTATAAAACATTTACTGTACCTGATAAATTCATCCATATTGGCATTTACCAAGATCTCTGCATAATGAAAGCCTATAAGGTTTGTTCCAATGGCCAACAAATCCATCAGAAACATTTCATCCAAGATCAATGGGAGAGGGATAGAACCCTTAGCTGTTAGGTTCTGTAGGACATAAAGCCTCCACTGCATGTTTTCTTTTGTTACTTGTGGAAGTTGTTCGTCCTCTGTCTCACTGGTCTGATGTGACCAAGCAACCTGATAAAGAGTCAGTCTTGCTGGACTGAGCCACCTCTCCAGTTACCTATGGGGATCACAGTAACATGCAACTTGAGGAAACACAAACGTGCTTTCTAAATTAACCTTTCCCGTTCAAGTCCAAGGACAGAGGCCATACCAAACAAGACCATTCTCCTTTCTACATATGGGAAAGAGAGCACACCAGTCCCACCAACAAGGTCACACATACTACCACTTTTTTGTTCAGCAGTCATGTATCACATGCACACTTAAGACTCTGAGAAGGGTTTTAGCAAGCATCAACAGCTGCAACAGAAAGTAGGCCAAAAAATTCTGACAATATGTTGTTGAGCAGTCTCGCATGACAAGAAAAAACCCAGTTATATTGCCAGCACAGAAATCAGGACATCCCTTTACAAGCATCCCTTCTTGATGTAATAGCACGTATTCTGTTTTCCAAATACTTTGGAAACATTAGCCTCCTGAGCAAGCCTCCATGCAGGCATTCCACATACATAATTCAAATTCTGCTTCAGGCCTAATTCCTCAGAAGCACCCATTACAAAGTGATGTAACCGATATTTTTCAGAAAGACTGAAGATAATCATAGTCGAAGTGAATGTGCTCCTTCTGAGCCCAGGCCGTGGTTCCCCTCCTCTTGCCCTACCAAGCTCAAAGAAGTATTTTTATGTGACCCAACAAAGTATTTTAAAGTACTAGCCAGGGGACAAGTCCCTGCCTGAGAGACCTTGACGCCCAGTCACAAGCAGAAAGAATAAAAAGAATAGAAGAAATGAAGAGAGAAATAAAAGTCCAGAACAATTTTAAACTCTCAGCCAGTGAGATGACAGAAATCCGTTCTCACAAATCAGAAGGAGCAGGTTAATTTGGCTGAACAGGAAAAGAAATCCTGCCCCCCCCCCCCCCCCAACATTCGGGGGGGGAGGGGAGAAAAAACATATAAAAAAAAAGCACCA
>VYZW01002575.1:0-19434 GCA_013401315.1 Balaeniceps rex | reverse complement strand
CCCCCCCCCCCCAGTAATTCTGGGTGAGATGATGAATAAAATATATCAAAACTAGCATCCTTGGCACAAAGAATACAACATCATAAATGTGAAAGAAAGGCAGCTGTAGGGCCCCCAAACTCCTGAAGCTAAGAAACTAGAAACTAGACCAGAACACTACAAAAGCATCAGGATACGTTCTGTAAAAATGAGAACAAATTTTTAAAAAAGGAAAATTTCCCAAATTATCAGTTGAATGCAGATTATTCTGGGAAGTAATGACTAATGACCTAATTTGCACAAGTCTACCTCCCTCACAAGTTAGCTTCAGCCTCCACTTAGAGCCTATAGAGATGATAGCTAGCTACAGCACTCAGGTCCTGCCAAATCTTAGTAAAGCAACATGAGGAAAAAGAAATGGGCACAAGAATTGCCTAACGACAGCTTGATCTGCATTTTGTTGTTCTGGTGAACCATAAGCTGCACAGAAGTGCAAAACCTACATCCTGAAGCCTCAAGCCTACCAGACTGTCTCTTCCCAAAAGGCGCCTCTGGGTTAAATAAGGCTCTCCAGGTCAGGAGGGTACACAGATTTGACTCACACACTAATGATCAGTATGTAAAAGGATTTTTTAATTTATTTTTATTGTTTTTTAAAGGCTGAGAACTGCCAACTACTAAGTGCAGGCATCACATACATGGTAGGGGGTCAACAAAGTCTATGGAAATAATTTTCTTCACCTCTGTTTTCATTTTATCCTTATGAAATTCCTTCTAATGACAAAAAGACAAAATTTTCTACCTTGTAACAATAAATAATTTGCTGCTTCAGCAAAATAATACTGATCTCAAGAGTCAAGGCAACTACGATATTTAGCTACAAACAATACACTGTTTTGCTTACAGGCACCACGTGCTTCTGATAATTAACAAACTTATCTTTTATATTCATTCCAAATAATAGTTTCTGTTCGCAAATTTTAACCACGGTCCTGTAAACACTGTACAGGTGCCTTAATTTGTACCTCTGTAAGCCACTCCCTTTGGGACATGAGGATTCAGTATGGTGAGGACTGAGGTAATGTGAATAATACAAAACCCTAGGTAAAACGTAATAAGATGAAAAAAGTCAACTATTGTGTGGCGTAACAGGTGATGAAAAAGTCCCTGAATGAATGAATACCTGATGCAGTCGGGCACGGAACTGCACAGAACAGCTGCTCTGTACCCTCACAAAGAGCCATCTTCTGCGGCGGACACACCACAAATCCACAGCCTAAGTAATGTTGGATATTGCTGGACGGCAGTGTGGGGGGGTGAGTGGATAGTACGAGCAGCTCGAACTAGCAAAGGCACACCTAGGAACACTTAGGCCTTCTCGTCCTACATCCACATGTAACAAAAGTGTTTGTTCGTTTGTTTTTTGCAAAAATCCAGTCGCAAAGCCGCGTCACGCAAGCCGAGCGGCGGAGTACGGAAGGCCGCGGCCGCGGCCCGTGGGGGTGAGGCCGTGAGAGCGGGCGCTGGGCGCCCCCTGCTGGCGGACCCATTAGGCACCACGCAACAGCTTTCCCCAGGGCATTACCGGCAAAACTTCAGGCGCTGCCTTCTTCGCTCCGCGCGCTATTTTAAACACTCTCTCCGGTACCGAGGAAACCATCTACACCTTCCCTCGCCCGCCCCCCGAAAAGAGAGCTGAAACCGCCCCGCAGCCAGCAGTGGAGCACCTTCCCGTGACTGATCGACATGAAATCGACGCAGCCAGGTTCCCCCGAAGCAGCGGGGGTGTTCGCTGCCCCTCTCAGGGAGCTCAGCCTGCCTTCCCCACGCTTTGGTCAACCTGCCGGCTTGAGCTGTCGCCCACCGCCCAACGGCTCGCCGCGCGCCCAACGGCTGCCCGCCCACGCGGGTGCGGCGCGCGGCGGGGGAGGGAAACGGAGGCGCGCCAGCGTCTCGTCGATAGGGGCACTGCCGCGGCGGCACGTTTACGTGGCGGTTCCATAGTGTAGTGGTTATCACGTCTGCTTTACACGCAGAAGGTCCTGGGTTCGAGCCCCAGTGGAACCAGCGCCCGATGCTTTCTTTTCTTCCTTTTTTTTTTTCCCCCACCCTTACTTTTTCATCATTTCCTTTAAAGCGATGAGCCTGTGTTTGCTGTTTTCTCCCCTCAAGACAGGCGACCTCATAAGCACGTAAAGAAAGCGCAGGCCCTGGCTTGGGGTGGAGGAGGAGCGGGCTGTGGCGAGGGGAGCAGAAAGGCCCCTCAAGCAGGAAACCCCGGCCTGGCAGGATGCTTTCCACAGCCCTGTGCAATAACACATTTTTCTAAGAGTATGAGCACAATTTAGACAATGTTGCTGCAGCACTTGCTTTTTTCCCCTAAAAAGCTCTGTTTCCCACAAGAACATGAACCAAAATGCAGAGAGATCCAGTGAGAGCTGGCTCAGGCCAGCACCCTGAGGCACTGAAGCAGCTGGTGCTCTCTCCACCCACCTGCCTGGCATGGCTCTGCAGGGCAGGATTTACAAGGTTTTCATCCGGTCGCTCACCGTACTGTACTCCCTGGCTGCCATTTTGTGGTGGCCGGTAGCCCCCATGCCTCTGGTGTGGAGGGGAGGCCCGGGATGGTGCAGGGTGCGTGGGCCTCTCTGCGCTGAGGCCTTGCTGAGCTGTGTGTCACCCGGGCTGGGAACGGGTGGCTGGAAGCCTGATAAAAGAGTGTCACCCCTCCTTTTAAGCCTGCCTGATCTACGGGCTGTCGGGGGCCATTTTGCATCTTCCCCAGGGCCCCTTCTCACTGGTGCAGCTTAGGCCCGGGCTGGCTGCTGCGGGAAGGTGCAGACTGGGCCTCTCCCTGCCACAGGTCAGAGGCTTCGTCCTTGGTGGGGCTGAACGCCCACCTGCAATAGGAGCCTCTCCCCCCCAGCCAGGGCGAGGGATCCCCGCCTTACTGCAGTCCCTCAGCCGGGTAACCAAGGAGACCACAGAGACCAGAGGCAGCCATGGTGGCAGCAGGGAGAAGCCACGGCCTGTGCCTCCTCCCATGCAGGGCCAAGGGCGCACGAGCACCCACGCAGCGGTGGCAAAGGCTGCTGTCCCCAAGGACAAGTCTCACTGGGGCAGACTGGAGCACTGTTGCTTTCACCTCTGTGTTTGGGGAAGTGTTTGAGCACTGGGGAAAGGCCAGCACTTCTCATAGCGCACAGCTAGCAAGCACGGTTAACTCCGTCCTTGTTTTCCCCTGTACTGTGTGTATCGTCGTTTTTATTAATCGGGAAAAAGAGCCATATCAGCATGTCTTGGAGCAGCTTAACTTTTGAATTATAACGTGTTGTCTCATTTTGCACATGCAAGCAAAGGGTAACCTCTAGGCAGGGATGCTGCCACAGTGCCTGTGTGTGGGAGCCCTAACGAGTGCTGAGGCCAAGACATCTCTGCAGGAGGAGGAGGAAGGTCCCTTAGCGCTGCTCAGCTGGAGTTTGCTCTTGAGTCTCTTTGCAGGATCAGAGCAGGAGGGTGTGATTTGCCTATCTTAAAGATGAAAGAGAAAAATTGGCTTAACTTACTTTAATCAGGATCTTATTAAGAAACTTACCTTAATCATCATGATCATCTTAAGAAAACTATTAACCTTTGTCAGTGCTTGCTCTTACTAAAGAAACACTCTGGGGTATGGGCAAGCTGCAGTTGGAGATTGCAGTGCAATTCAGGAATACCTGGGCTAGGGTGTAAAAGCTCTTTTGGGTGGAAAGTGCCCATATATCACACAGTGAGACCTGGCAGGTCATAACATTAAGCACTGTAATGACACTAAGGGCCTGTGTATCCTGCAGCCGGAAAGTGCAGACATACACAGGTCTGGCTTTTCCTCTGCTTAGCTTGGTTAGTGCCGTGTGCGCAGTGCATGGGAGGTGAAGCCAAAGTGATGTATCCTGCTTCTCAGGTAAATTGCCTTCCACAGTCAGGCTGCTTCAAGGATACAGGCTCAAAGCTGAAAGAGCTATAGCCAGACTTCTCCTAATTTAGTGTATGCAAGCCTTCAGGTTGCTCAGAGCCCTGTCCAACCTGACCTTGAATGATTCCAGGGATGGGGCCTCCACTACCTCTCTGAATAGCATAGGTATTTCCCATCTAATAAGGGCGGTGATCCTATGGTGCCTACCCTGCCAATGATGGCCACAGCTCCCCCAGATGCATGCATTACAGGGAGTGGGCCTGATCCTGGTGGCCAGCACCAGATAATTCTCTGCATTGTGTTTTCTTACATTTCAGAAAAAAGCTACTTTTCAGAAGAGGACTTAAGCTCACACTTCAGATTTGTGGAAAGAACATTTTATTTCAAGAACAAGATCTTCAGTGTGTGTAGACCATCGTAGCTCCATCCATTTCAAGGGGATCCATCTCCTGATGGTTTGACTCAAGCTCTGAAAGCACTGGCAGTCTTGCTCTCTCAGCACGTCAGTATCCTGCTTCTGGGAGATGCCTGTGGTTCACACATACATGTATAAATGTGTACGTTTGCTAACTGTGCTAAAACCAAAGCGTGCCGGTCACACATTTGCGCTGAGACATTGCACGTTGTGTGTGTTCAGCTCCCAGACGCATGAATCCGTGTGCACTGCTCTGATTTAGCTGTCTGGCACTCTGACTTTGGGAGAAACACAAAATCGCTATGTGGAATTGCGCTTCTCTGTTGCACGTGAGTGCTTTTGCCTCCCGCTTCCCCTCTGAAGGCACATGCTCGTGCATGCTGCCCGTCAGTCGAGCGCCAGGGAGGGCTCTGTGCCCGTGTGTATGTTTTGAGAGCTCGTGGATGCACAGCTCTGCCATGCTCATGAGCAAATTAATTTCTCACAAGGAGAAAGCTACAGGCAGAAACTGTTATGTCTGCGTAAGATGCTGGCATGGGGCTCCTCAAATGGTGCTGAGCTATATCTATATCTGTTGACAAAGCAAGGCCAAGGTACGGACTGGCGCACTGACCTCCGGTCATCCATGCTATTTAATTCTTAGCAAACCCCTAGTAAAATTGTGGTTGAGGCCAGCTAACCCAGCTGGGGAAGGACACGTGCCAGGGAGCATCTCCGGTTAGGGTGTCAAGCAGCCTCCACTCAGCTTCGTTCCCCCTGCTGCCATCCCAGGGGCTTCACACCCTTACATACCCCCATGCCTTCATGTCGTGCCCCTGGAAACGCAAGCTGTACTCTCAACTTCATGGATGAAAAGCATCCCAATGGTGCAGGGTGGCCTTTGTATTATTTCCCACAATATGGGGGAAGAAAACACACCAAGATATCTGAGGGCCGTGAAAATATACCAAAATGTCTTAAGGCCAATGGCACATGCGCTGGACCTGGAGAAGATGTGTGGCCAAAAGAGTGAACCTGCCCAGCTAGTTCCTGCCCCTGCTTTATGTAGCAGTGTGGATGTCACCAAACTGTCCTACGTCAGACCATTTGTACCAGCCACAGTTTTGTTCCATAATCAATGCCAGACTAATTTTTATCCTTTTTAAAATTTTATTTTTATTTTTTGCATAGGGCAAATGTAGCCCTTTCTGGTGCTGTATTGTGTACTGGCTTTAAAATGTTTTCTGTCTTTTATACCTGAAAGTATTTGTATGCTTGCTAGGAATTAACTACATGATTCATTTAGCAATGTTGTCTGCAGTGGCAGCACGGTTTTGCTGTTTACAGTTATTAAAATGAAGGACCAACAACACCATTAGACACAGAGGGTCTGAACTGCATAGTATTTATACAAAGACTTGAATTTTAAGGCTCTTCTACTCTTCATGTGAACCAGTTTGGTTTTTTTGAATGCTACAGACACATTTTTAAACAAATGCTGCCCTTTTTTCTGTGGGGAGGGAATTTTATAACTGGGGAGCCATCAGTCTTGAGGGTGTCCCTTTGGATGAAAAGTTCTTTGATAATAGCTGTGCTATTTCTGATCATGATCCCTGAGCTATTGCATTTCTTATACGAAATCAAGACCTATTTGAAGGGTGGAGTTGAACATAAACCAAGCTGATTTTAAACTGCTTGAGGTGATGGGGGAGAATTTGGTTTTGCTTTTTAAAAATATGGTAGGTGATTTCTCTCTGGGTGGGCAGCTCTAACTCCTGGTGATCTGTGCTTATGAGACCATAAGGCGAGAGGCTGAAGCCCTGGTCTGGTTTTCCAAGAGATATGTGGATGAAGGTATTTAGGGTTTTTTAAGCCGGGATTTTCAAGCCCATGGGATTTAGATACCAAGTGCTCATCAATGCAGAGAGGGAATAGATATCTGAGTGTCTTCAGCAGCTCTGGAAATCTCTGTCTCTGTAGCAGCCTGTTTTAGACCTGATGGCAAAGAGAGGGAGAGAGAGAGCCTTGCCCGGATACTGTGTAGAGCCTGGAGCAAGATGCCACACTGTGGTGGATGCCCAGAGGCTGCCCTGGTACCCTCAATGAGGCTCATGTTTGTTCACCCCCTGGCTGGACCTTCTGGTGGGTCTTGCTGCCCCGAGAGGGGTGCTGCGTATGAGCGTGAGGCCTCTGAGAAAAAATCAGGAGCAGCCCCCTGCCCTTAGGAAACTGACCCCCTTCCTGGTGCCTGGGACGAGTCGCCCTGCTTGCTTGCCCTGCAGTGCATTGATGCTCCCCGGTGTTTGGGGTGAGCTGGCCCAGGCCCATGAAGCAGGATGGCTGTGTCCATGCAGGGGTCTGCCTGCAATAACCCGCCCTCGCCCTAAGGGTAGATGAAAGTGAGAAAAGTGTTGGGTTGAGGACGTTAAACTGCTTGAGGCTGAGCAAAGCAGCGAGCCCCCCTTAGGAGGAGACTCATCCCATCCACGTCACACGCCCTGGTGAGGCCGGGATGCATTGGCGCTGGAGGTGCGACTGCAGAGGGATGCCATACCTGACACCCTGTTTACGGGGCATTCCAAATTTGTGGGTATCCAAAGGCAGGTGAGATGAATTGTGCCCAGGGGACTGTTCCCAAAAAGTCATCACCCTTGTTTGGGCAGCTTTTTTTGAATGGATGTAGACCAGGAGACTAGAGACAGGTCTAGCTTAATTCAACAGCAGCCCACATGATTTATGCAGCACTTTAATCTATTCCCTGTAAAGAAAGCTGCTTCTGAAGCAATTGCTTTCAAAAATCTCCATTAAAAATTCACTGCTAATTGCACATAATTAACAGAGATTGGAGGAATGGGTGCAAGATCCACTGGAATCACTAGCAGTCTGTTGTTGTCTTGAATCTTTCAGTCATTTTAAAATCAAATGTATAACTCTCTTTGATGTAAACTGGTTGAGAGGATACTATAGGTAGAACTGTTAGCAAAGGGAGGTTTGCTTTTTCAGTTTGAGATTTTTACAGCTCAGCAAGTAAACAACTGAAATGTGCTATTTCTGTTTGATCTACTAATTGCAGTTTTCAGCCCCTTGCAATTAGGTGACTGAAAGAGCAGTAAGGCCAGCGCAGATTTCTACACACAGCTATTATTAGGAAAGGCATTGGTAGTGTAGAAGTAAATAACTGGGGTGGAAGATAATGAATACATACTACATACAATAGACAATGCGTAGTAAGTATATTTTATAAGCATTAGACATCTGTGTTTCTATGGGGGGTATACGTGGTTTCTAGGTAGGTATATCCTTGTTTATTTGGACATACTTCTGCATACACAATCAGGTTCGCACTCAGTGTGTCAATACCTCAGTACTTTTTACCTTTTAAAAACTGTTACACATGACACATCCTGTAGGATGGAGCTTGACAGTAATAATTGTGTGGTTGGCTTGATGGTGCTTGATAAAATCAGGAGAATGGAGGAGAGTAAGGTGCTTAGGCAATGCTTAAGTTAATCTCATGCCTTCCCAGCAAGCCAAGCTGCACGCTAAGGAGCTATTCCCAAAAGAGGAAGGAAAAGATGCGGTTCAAGATGGGAAGCATCCTGCTGTCGCTTCTTTTCTGGTGCAAAGGTATGCACTTTGCCTCCTGAGAGGCACTTTCAGATGTCCCTCTTTGTATTTCTTGTTTCATCCATGCTTCTTTCTTCTGCCAGGGGCTGTGGGGTAAGCATAATAATTCAGGGAAAGGCAAAATTGTGGAGGAGATGTGTAATTTATGTACATGAGTAAGCAGCGTTCTTACAGCTCTATGAATATTCAGTAGTAAAACTGTTTCACAAAATAATTGCAGTGTAAAAAAATTGCCGTATAATTTGTCAAAATATGAATTTGCAAAGAAAATTGTAGTGCAGCTGAGCCAGTGAGTAAATAATAATGCTGATTTGAAAAATGAGGTACAGTATAACATGAAAGACTGGTCCTTCATTAATCAAAACTCTTGATTAATCAAAACCTGATCATTTTCTCTAGCAGCAAGACATTGCTGATGGAGGTCTCCCTTTTTTTAAAGGCTCTTTCAGGTATTTTGGCCTGGAAAAGACTTCCAAAGGCACTTTAAGAACAAAAAGCAATCATAAGTCAAGAAAATGGGAAAAGTATTTATCAGTTTTGAGGCTTTCTCAAACTTACTGTTCAGAAAAGTAGCAATGATAGCAGGTAAGCAGGAGCCAGAAGCAGCCAGAAAATTCGGGGTCATGGTCTCCTTCCATTTTAATTAACCCAGCTGTGGAACGAGGAGATCGTTTTCTGGGTTGTGTTTGAACTTCTGGTTTCATTGAAGCCAATGGCAAAGCTGCTATTATCTTAAGCAAGGCTGAGGTTGCTCTTGCTAAGTGCTGGGCAGTATCTACCAATATTAACGTGTGAATACAGTATGATCTGTCGGAGCGTGGGACAAATTTATCAGACAGTCCAGCTTTTCCCCCATGGATATTGAATTCTTAGTGTTTTGCTTTGTCTAGTTTTTCTGTCCTTCTCTGTTTCCATTGAATATTTTGGTCTACCAAATTTCATGGACAGGACAGCGTTCCTCAACTAGCCGTGCCTTCATTTCATCCTGTTATACTTGGCTGTACCCTGCTCTGTCTAATTAATAGGTCTTCCTTTTAATCTTCCAGCAAATATTTGTGCGTTCTCCTCATACCTTATCTCTTCACTCTCCTTTGTTTCACATGGGAAGGTTACTGGTGCCTGAGCTTCTTGGAAGGCTGTTTTTACCCAGACTCCAGCATGTTTTTCCCGATGGGTGGCATAACTGCAATTAGTCCTTGGAATGAGTTCATACCTTGCTCTGAATCCCAGACACAGCTTGCTTTTAATAGACACCCACACATCAGGATATTTTCGGAGAGCCTGCAGTGAAAAATTATTTGCAGGATCACTTTCCAGGCATCACTCCTTTGGTATTTAATTTATTGTCTTAATTTACTGGTTTTCTTAATTTAGTGTTTTTCTCTCCTTCATGGTCCAAGTGTCCTCTTTTGGATAAAGAGCGAGCAGCGACGCTTTGGCCAGGTCCCCCTCATGCTCCTGCCTCTCCCACCACAGAGAAGGAGCTGCTAGGTCAGTCCTCTGAGCCACGTGCACTGATGCCGCGATAAGCTCGTTAGCTTATTTTCTCTGGCAGAGCAAGTGGCTTAGAGGAGCACCCCCAGCCCCCGCGCCTTGGCTGGGCTCGTGTTTGCCGGGGACACCACCGCAGCAGCAGCAGCAGCATATGGTGCAGCAGGCAGGCTCCTGTGATGAGAGCCGCAGCAGCTGCTGGGCCCCCTCCATATGGTGAGGGGGAGCACCCCGAGCCCCGGATTGACATGAATATGCTTTTAGCACATTGAATGTGACATGCCTGCACCGCATTACTCCATCCGTGCTCACTACATGTCAGGGAATAAGCACATCTCAGCAGTTTAAAGGAGTGGACTTCTTTTTTTCCTCTCTGTTTTTTTCAGCTTTGGGAAAAAAAACAATATCAAAGGCCCAAACCCACCTTCAGATGTCAGTAAATAACATCTTAAGTGCTGCTCTTTGGCATAATCAATACCTCTAATGAAATTACTATGCAGGCTATGTTCTGCATAGCTCTAAGCAGGAAGGAACAAACCTGTCAGTAAGATCAGAAATTGCCAAAAATTTTCAAAGGAGCACTTTGGAAAAAAAAGATAATTATAGATCTCTTAAGAAGAAAAGGGGAAAGGTTGATTTTTTTCAAATTATTTACCTTTTTTTTCAAATATTTTCACAACATAAAAAATTCTGTAGAAACATTATGGAGACAGCAGGCATAAAAGAGAAATTAATATGAATTAAATAGGTATAATTGTCATTATTTAAATATGGTTTTTATCACTTTCAGATAAATACCAGTAAATATTAAATGAGACACAATACAAATGAATGAAAATGGAAACCAAATAAAAATCATTCAAATAAAAAAAAAAAAAGGAAATGAAAATAATAAAACCATGAAAAAACCCCACAAAATGAATGAGGAAAACAGTAGCTGTGTTAAAGCACAAGAGAGGAGCTTAACACAAACTATGAGCCCTTCTCCCCTCCGCATGCTGATGCCGGTGCTCATTCTCTTGCCTTCCGTCTCTGGCTCTGACGGTGCCTGTCAGTGATCAGCAGAAATGAGTCCTTGCAGGCTGATGTGTGCCAGGGTGGTGGTGCCCTCCCGAGGGGTGCCAGGGCCAGAATATCATCTACAGGGGAAAAACAGGCTGAGCATTTGGCCCAGTGCAGCTTTAGGTGGTGAGAGCCTGTGGATGAATGCCCTGCTTTCACCAGGCCAGCCTGGTTCCCAAAATCTTTTGGTGGACACAGATTTGCAGATGCCCTGTGGGTCTCTCCCTGCCAGCATAGCTCCCAAGGACCATTTAAAGCTTGCTCTTTTTAGAAATGAAGGCACTGTTTGCACGACATGGTCCCGTGGAGCCTGCTTAGCACAGCCATGGAAAAAGCCCTGGGGGAAAAACAACAAAAGCAACCACGAATCAACTGGGCGAGCGGGCTATGCCGGCAGAGGGGACCTGGGGACCAGCCACGGCTGCAGCAGGGGTCCCTGAGGCCATCGCCACTGGCGCAGGGGCAAGGAGAGATGGAGAAAATGCCATGTGTGACAGTGGCCTGGGACATGGCAGCTTCCCCAAATGCACCTTGCTACCGAGGCTGGTGCAGCCTGGTGTGAGTCACCTCGCTTGCCTGGCACGATTTCCAGGGCTGGGATGTAAAAATAGCCTAGGTTAATAATATAGCAACCCACAAACGAGCACCCGATGGGCACAGAGATACCGCAATGCTTTTTACAGAGTCTCGACCCTCTCTGTTGCTTACGTACCTCCTTACCTAACTCTGCTTCCTGATGCTCTCCAATGTGGCGTTCAAGGAAAACAGGGACTTGCAACAGTGTGCCTTTCAGAAAACGTGATAAAACCCCATGCCATTCATTCCAGTCACCTCTTTCATTTCTGTGACAGCTTTTCTGGGGCTCCAGTCACATTTTTCTGGTTTTTAAGCTGTTTTCCTTTCCCCATGGCCCACACGTGCAGAAGGGAAGCAGGTGACTAGCTATGCAGCAGGAGCCACCACACCGGGAAAGCGCTGCATCACGGAGGCAGTGCTCTCCACTGAGAGAAGCAGAGAGAAAATAATTTTGCTTCTCTCTCTGAGCTCTGTTAAACTGAGAAGTTGCTTGCAAACAAGCATGAGAGGCAAAATTAACTATTTTCCAGCTGAAGCTTCTAGGCCACCTAAATCGTAAAGTCAATAAACAAAGTTATTAACATTTTCCACATACTTTGCCTGCAATGACCAGGTTTATGTGAACTTGTTCCAGTAAATTGAGGGAATGTATTCTGTGCTATATTTTATTTCTCTGTTTTATTTTATAATGTGCTTTCTCATGCTTGTACATCTGTCGTTAATTCTAGCCACACTAAAAAAAGATGGCTTGCTGTCGTGGCTCTATGGTCAGGTTATTCAATATGATTTCTCAGAGTTGACCTTATCAAAATGTGCCCAGCCTTTGGCAGTATTACTTCTGCCCACACTTACCTTCCTCCTTTCTGTCTCTTGTTTAACCACGTTCTTAATGACCACAAACTTTCTGAGACACGCAGTTACCTGTTCCTGTTGTTAAAATGCCAGCAGCTGAGCCTCCTTGCTACCACTTGCCCTTTCCTTTCCCCAGATAGCCCAAGTTGTGGCTGCTGCTTTATCCCACCTCCACTTTGAGAAACCCATGTCCTCCCCATCCCAGCATCCCAGGACTGCCTCTACCAGCTCTTTTCCTTGTCCCCCAAACCTGGGACACTCCCTGGGGTTTCTCTCCCCTCCATCCTGCCCAGTGACGGGTGCCAAGTGGGGTAGCCCCAGGGTCTGTGCTCCAGCCCAGCCCCACTGGGACGGGTACTCTGGCACAAAATCATCCCCTGGTGCTTCCCCAAATCCTGCACTACGGGGTGGCATTTGTGCACGGCAGTGCATTGGACACGCCATGCTGTAGGGCGGGATGGAGGAACAGGAAAGGCGCATGCCTTATCTCCCTGCCTCTCACAAACACTCACAGATAATAATTTATTTCACTGAACTGATGGTTTGCTGAATGTCCTGGGGCACTGCAGGGGCTGTAAAAAGGGCTCTTTCCTTTTTAATGTTTTGGGGTTTTTTTCGGTGCTGTACTTTTAGCACAACAGCCCCCCGGGCAGCTGTGCAGGACTTATGACTCTCCCACGAATTGCAGCAATTCGTTCTGTCTGACCTACAATTACCAATTATCTTTGTAACCTGCCTTGAAGGCAAACATGCTCACTATAAAAGCATGCTGGCCATCAGATTTTTAGACTATTGGCAGCCAGCTTTCCTCTTCATTTCCTTTGTAGGACAGGGCCCGTCACAGCTGTAAACACACCAATATATCAATTACTACTTTTTCCGGCCAACTGCAGGCAAGGGCATCTTTTCCTCTCCTTTCTTCTTCTGATGCCAGGGGTTATCAGACCGAGCTTCCCAGGTGGGATGTCTGGCCCATCCGCTGCCCTGCTTACCCCAAGCCAAGCCTGCTGCTCCCCTGTGCCACAGGCTGCGGCTGCCAGTGGTCAGATGGCTGAGCTGCTCCTGGGAGCGAGCCCTTAGCAATTAACCTCTTCTAGCTCAAAAATGCAAAGCTGACCTCCTATTTGAGATGCCAGCGAGCCATGCGTTGAGGGGTGGAGGCAGCCAGAGGGGCAGCACACCGGCACCCCTGCTCTGGCACTGCCTTTGCACCACTGCGTGTCACAGCGCTGACCCAATAACACATTTCATTGAAAAAGGGGCTTCTGTGCTTGAAATTCACACCCTTGCTTGATTTGCAGTGGTGTGTCCTGGCTGACAAGCCTGAAAACCCTAAAAGCTGCTCTTGTAGCTCAGGAGCAGGCATCGCTGGCAGGGTGCAGCCACCCAAGCAATGCCAGAGCGGCCAGGGTAGGAGGGTTTATTGCCAGTGGTTGAGTAGGTGCTGCCATACACCCACCCACCTGAAAACTATTCCTTTTTTTTCTGTTGTTTCACTCACAGCCATTGGGTTTCCAGCTGCATCTGTCAACGAGGTGCCAAATTTGATCTTGGCTCTCAAATACCCGGGCAGGGACTCAGGAGGTCTGCTGAAGGGCTCAGCATGGACCCAAAGCAATAGCGCTACATCAGCCTGGTAATTCATGTCCCCTTTCCCCACCGCAGGCACACGGTGCACAAGAGTAGGCTTCACCACAATACAGTCTTCCTCATGCTGGGCAAATGTATCTGACACACATGTAAGTGGGCTGCTGGTATGCACTGGAAGAGAAAAGAGAAATACTTTGTTCCTATACAAAGTATATTCATTTGCTAGTTTGTTTACCAGGTTTTCTCTGTAGCCCCTAAAGTCCCCAAGGCAAGGCAAGTATTTATGCAGAGAGGTGTGGGCACCTTTGCTTTCACCTCTGTGTGGCTCCACTTACTTGTCAGGTCATTGCCAGGCCAAAGTGCATTTAACCACCGGGAGGAAAACACGAAATGACCCACAAAAGGTTTTCCACAAAAATCAGTCTTCCAAAAGTGAAAATAAAGAGGTTAAGAAACATGTAGCGAGCACACGTCTCTAAAAGAAACTTGAACACCTGCAGACTGGAGGAGCCGAGGCTGCAGCCCCATGAGCTTAGACCTGGGCAGTGGAGATGCATGGCACGCTGTGCTGGCTGGGGAGCCAGGCTCCCAAATCCCAGGGTAATGAAGCTAGTCCTTGCAGCCGGTGCTCCCAGAGCAGGGCACCCATCCTGCCAGGAAGGGCCACCGTGGCGTGGACTGGAAGGGCAGGAGAGCCTTCCACCAGCCTGGCTCCCATGCCGCCCATGCCAGTGCTGCTCCAACATCGGCATCAAGCAGAGCATCAAGCGCACATGAGACACGCTGCATTGCTTTTATTGGCAAAGGTAGTACAGTTTTGATAGCTGATAATATCTTGGTGTGTAGCGTATTGATCTGATGACAGGCAGCATTAACTTAAACCACCCTCATGCCATGTGGCACAGCACGGAGGTGGCAATGCACTGCGTGGCCTTGGGCTTGCACCTCTGCCTTGTTTTTCTTGTTGGACAAGAAGTCATGGGACTTGGCTGGGTAACATCTCTGTTGGGAGAGGTAGAGCGCAGTGTTGTGCAAGGCCCCCAGCCTACGCTTTTCAACAGGCCAGATCTGGACACGTGCACCTACCTTTTCCTGCTGAGCTTGATGGGGTCTGGGTGCCCCCCTGCCTCCCTCTTGGGCCTGACTAAAAGCCACATCTTTTTATTGCAGACCGATGTTTACTTCTTCTGCCAGGGCTGATGCCTTGGGTTAATGCAATAAGTTCCTGATGCCAGAAATGCTGCCCTGGGACACTGAAGCAAAGGAAACCATCTCTGCATTAAAGAAAGGATTTTTTTTTAAGTTTCTTTATCATTTTGTTCTTGGCTGGGGTCTTTATTTCAGACTCTTCATACATTCAAGCTCAGTGTCACACCCAAGGAGCAGTTGTATTTCAGTAATAAACAGAGCTTTGTATATAGTTTATATTTCAGCTGATTATAATTGCACAGTGTTTGTGAGGCTTTTGAGATGATACTTGCTATAGAAATGCGGGATGTAAATTCCCAGCATTAGTTGGAGATTCCTAGGCTCAGCAAAGTGACAGTGTATGAATGAATAAATCGTAACTAGATTTCAGTGAATAATTCAGAGTCTAATTCATTTGGTGCAAAGATCCTCTTTTCCTATTCACAAAACCTCTGTTTGGAGATGGCGGGTTTCTTGTGGCTCCTGTATGCAAGTTTTTACCTGCTCAATAGCTTGGTCCTTAGTGGCTTGCAGATTCCCTACTGGTATTGAAAACATGATGTTTGACATTTGACTTGTGTTGATGAGTTATCAGCAGTCACAGGACTATTTTTTTTTAATTATTTTATTTTCATAGTTGTCTGGGCACTATTCTGCCAGTCCAAATGCTATTAACATAGTCTGCTTTGGACTGAAGCAGGAGGGCCCTTTCAGCAAGGAAAGTGCTCATAAAAAAGCCATTGCTCAGTGACAGGCAGGAGATAAAACAGGTCAGATGTTATAAAAATAGCAGCTCTTCCTCTACAGCCACAATAACTGGTTTTCTCTAAGAAAGAAAAAAAAGGGAGTTTCATATGTAAGATGGATTGGGAAGACCTATTTACGTTTTGTTTTCCTCCATCCTGTCCAGAGGGAGTGATCTCAGGCCAGGCACCTCGTAGGGTGTCCCATCTCCTCTGAAGGCACCGGGGATTTGCAGTGGTGCCAGGCTGGGATTTCACCCTTGGGGTTCATCAGCTCACGCATTTTAAGGGCAAAAGCAGAAAGGGAAACTGTGGGGCAGGAAGACGGCAAAAAGGGATAGGGGCAAAATTAGCTGTAAAGCAGAGGCCGAGGGGGCTGGCATGGGTTTCTCCTCAGGATGCTTCAGGCATATCTGATCAGAAAGATATGCCAAAGGCATCGAAAAGAAAACACAGTGGGGGAGTAGTACTGGCACGGGCACATGCAGTGCCCTGTTCCTGCCTGCATCCTCTTGCTTTCCCCCGGCAATCAGCCTGGGGAAACACAGTAGATTTGTCAGTCCTTACTTGATTTATTTGTCCCCAGCTCAGGAGTACATGTTCACTGCATTTCCTGATGTTTGCTTGCAGCATCTTCGTTTCTGATCTCTCTCTCTCTGTTCTTCCCTCCATGCCCGCTGCCCCAGCTGCACTGGCCCTTTCCCCGGGAGAGGTAAGTCTCTCCAACTGGTTTGGCTGCCAGGCAAATACTGGAGGCCCAACACTGCCCAGCCCTGGTGCCTTGGGGCTGAAGGAGGCATGGCACCTGGGCCTCCAAGCCCAGGCACGTGCTCCGACCTCTGAATCCAAGGGGGAGTCATCCAACGTTTCGTGCCAGGCTGGCACGAAGAAAGGGGCTCAGAGAATGTGCAGCAGCCTGGGTGGGCGCGAATGTCTGTCTAAGTTTCAGGATTCAGATTTAGCCTCATGTTTACAACATCGACTATTGTTGATGACTATGTTGATTTACTATTGGTTTTTTACCTTCCCTTTAGGATGAGAGACTGGAGCCGTGGCACAGCAAGGCTTGCAAATGCAACTGCCAAGGAGGTCCTAACTCGGTGTGGTCCAGCGGGACTAACAGCTTAGAGTGCATGCCAGGTAACGGGCCAGTGCGCTTTTAGTCACATTTGTCTGGTGATCTTCAGCAGCTTCCCCCGTTGCACCCTGCATTGCAGAGGTGGCATGTTATGGTGGTACTTGTTCCAAACCCAGCTCCTGGTAGGGCCGGGGGAGGTTAACCAGGGAGGTGCGGGGTGACCCTGTACTGTCGGGCAAAGGGGCAGCAGGAGCAGGGGCCATGCCTGGGCCTCAGGAGGTCAACCAGGGTGGCCCAGGCTTGCCTGCCCTGTTCCTACAGCCCCCAGCACTGGTGCTCCCAGAAACTGCCTGGGGCAGCTACTGCTGTGTGCAGGATTTGCTGTAGGAAACCTTTTGTACAACCTAGGCTGATTCTTCCTTGCTGCATTTTAGCCTGTGACGTCTTCTTCTCTCCCCAGGGGCCAAGGAAACCAGTTTATTCTTTCTTTGCAGCATATTTTTAAACAGTAAAAGACCACAATCGTGTTTCTTTTGAGTTTTCTCTGGGCTGCCTCTGCCCAGCTCCTTCAGCCATTCCTCATCGATCATGTTTTATAGGTTTCTGATCAAACTCTTTCCTCATTATTCTCTGCAACTGCCACATTTTCCCTGACATGTTACCACAGCAAGGCTTTATCGGTGCCCAGCTGATCCTCAGGTTTAGCTCCTGTGTCCCACAGAAGCTGCACTCTTGTTCAGGCCTCTGTCACGCAGATGTTCAGAGGTGTTCACCCCCTCTGGGGCTGGGTGCCAAAAGTGGTACCTGCCTCATGCCCGCTAGCAACCACCTCTTCCCAGCTCCCGCAAGAAGCTGTGCAACAACTTGAGGTGTGTTTCACTGCTCTGGAGTTCCCCAGGGGAGATACATGGGGAAAACAGTCACCCCAGTGCTCAGCATTTGGTATGGCTGCCCTGAAAGAGGAGGAGGTTAAATGACTTACCCTGGAAGAGCTCTGAGTGCAAGCCAGGATGGGCTAGAAAGCAAATAAAAATGTATTGACAAGAAGATATGACACCATTGGTAGAGCTTTCAGGCATATGCAAACAGAAATGAGAGGGGGAATAAACCCCAGGTGTTTCTACCCTACGCTTGTGTTGGACCTGAAGGTTTCCCTCCCATGGCACAAGGCAGCTGACAAGCACAGAGCCTTTCCTTGCCGGGTGTCACGGTTTAGCCCCAGTCAGCAACCAAGCACCACACAGCCGCTCGCTCACCCTCCCCCCACCCTGGGGGGGGGCGGGAGAAAAGTGGAAGGGCAAAAGTAAGAAAACTCACGAGTTTCTTTTGAGATAAGAACAGTTTAATAATTGAAATTAAAAAAAAAAATAGTAGTAGTAATAAAAATTGCAATGAAAAGGAGAACAAGAGAGACAAAAAAAAACAGGGAAAAGAAAACAAGTGATGCAACCACTCACCACCCACTGACCGATGCCCAGCCAGTCCCTGAGCAGCGATTGCTGCCCCCTGGCCAACTCCCCCCAGTTTATATACTGAGCATGACGTCATATGGTATGGAATAGCCCTTTGGTCAGTTTGGATCAACTATCTTGGCTGTGCCCCCTCCCAGCTTCTTGTGCACCTGGCAGAGCATGGGAAGCTGAAAAAGAAAGTCCTTGACTAGTGTAAGCACTACTTGGCCACAACTAAAAACATCAGTGTGTTATCAGCATTCTTCTCATACTAAATCCAAACCACAGCACTATGCCAGCTACTGGGAAGAAAATTAACTCTAACCCAGCCAAAACCAGGACACCGGGTCATCTGCTTCCCCTGAGCTCTCCCTCCATGCACCCTACTCCTGTGGAGACCATGTCCACCTGGAGCTCGCCCAGCTTGAGCATTGCCCACAGGCTTCTTCCCTGCCCAGAGAAACTACAAGGAAAGGAGTCATCTGCTGTGCATGGGTGTTGTTTCACCCCCCAAGGCAGAGTGGCCCAGACATCCCCAGTAAAGGGTCATGGCTTCCCAGGCTCTGTCATTCCAGTTTCTGCAGCTGGTATCTCCACAGAGCTGCCTGCTGGGGCAGGTATGAAAAGGAAGAAGGTGCTTGCTGGAGACAGCCCCTGTGATGCAGAACAATCACTTATAGGAGCTCCAGAAATGACACTTTATTTCTCTTGTTCTGAGGGTTTCCTCCAGTCTCTTATGAAAGAAACCCAAATGCACTATCCCAAACATGAGTCTGAGCTGGCATGGCCCTGCCTGAGCTCACTTCTCCCTTTCAAAGGGCTGGCCACCACAACTCTTTTTTGTCATGGCATCATCATGAAGCCCACCTGTGATGAGCAGGTCCCTGCAGTCCTTGCATCCTTGTCTGAGTCTCTCTCCATTCGGAAGGTGCCCCCTTGCATCTGCACATCCTCTACCTGTAGCTGTATCCCTTTGCATGGAGCTGCAGTAAAGCATATTTTGACAAATCGAGATTACTGCACACTCCAGGTCACCGTGTAGGATCCCCCTGCTTCCTGCAGCCCAGGCATCATGTGCAAGGCGCAGCATCAGCACGCTCACATGCACTGCAGAACCTCATGGCAATGTTGAATTGCAGCTGGCCCAACAGAGAACCCCAACCAACCCCTTGGGAAGTTCTTCTCACAGTGGCTCCCTACTGGCACCTATGCCTGGCATGCCAGCCTGGTCCTACTGCATGTTTTCTTGCTGTTTAACCTTAACAGTGTACAATTCTCCATCCGAAGCCTTGCTACAGCCTGGTACCACCCTGCTGTCACTTGCACCAAGGAATCACAGCATCACAGCATGGTTTGGGTTGGAAGGGAACCTTGAAGATCATCTAGTCCAACTCCTCTGCCATGGGCAAGGACATCTTTCACTAGACCAGGTTGCTCAAAGCCCTGTC
>VYZW01002573.1:9966-31846 GCA_013401315.1 Balaeniceps rex | reverse complement strand
TATTAACTCAATATATAATTGGGCTATCATGAGAGTGGTTTCAGTATCAGTTTCCCTTAATAATGTTCTTTGTTCTGGTGTTGAGCCCAGCCAGCCTGTAAGAGGGCTTTTAGTTTCTTATAATTTATTTGGCTTTTTTCTAGTACTCTGAATAAAATGAAATTACTCTTTTTAGACACAGTCTGTGCCAGACAACAGAAGACAAGCAGAAAGTCTTTCACTTACCAGAGAGATTTCACAAAGCAGAAACTCTTCAATGTCCGAACACCTGTCGGATGAGAAAGCACAGCTTTTTAACAAGATGCGAATGTTGCAGGGTAAAAAGCAAAAAATGGACAAACTGTTAGGAGAACTTCATACGCTTCGTGACCAACATCTAAATAACTCCTCCTGTAAGTAAATATAGGCAGAATTGTATCTTTTCAACAGTACAGCTTTTTTAATGTGCATGTTTGTAACATGGTCTTTCAACTTGCAACTGGTTAATGAAATGCAGGTGATAAAGCTGTGCTGGGGCAATATTATGTAAATGTTTTTTAATGCTGTATAAGTTTCTGGCTTAATGGAGAGCTCTACAAGTAATGATGATGAGAGTTTTTGCTGGTAGCACTTTGATTTATAACATTATCAAAGTTGACTAATGTGAGGATGTGATGATGGGATTTTTTTCTTCAAGGCTTGTCTGTGACACATCTGACTTGTGGAGTGTACCATATGAACTTGAACTTTCTGGTTTTTTATCACAGTACATCTGTATTTATGTATTTGGCACTTCGGATGTTAGTAGTTTTATGGCATTATGGGGTTTGCTTGTCGACTGTCAAAAGACTTTCTCATGCACAGGTTGCAGGGACTTCGATCACAGGCCATACCAGAGGAACTTAACTGTCTGAATGGACTAGAGTTTTGGCTTGTTCCTTAGACGGCTTTTTCTTCTCCTTAAAGTCTTGATGTGGGCCTACTTGCTGCTCTTGCTTTCTATTTTTAGAAATACTTTTGTACTGGTGAAGTTCGTCCTATAGCTGGAAACTTCTGAGGGGTGATCACAGTGTATTCTGGTTAACATTAAGAAATGAGGCACTTGAAGCATGCTCCTGGAGAAGGGCAGACTGATTTAATAGTTACATCGCTATACCCCCATCTTTCTACATGTACTTAATGCATATAATATGAACATACTTGGATATGATTTCACGTAGCTGGAAAAAGCAAACGTCAAATCTGCGTNAACTCTTTGGGCAAATTCACAGCATGAAAGCTTCCACTTCTGAAGTTTGATAAAGCTAAAAGGAACTGACTGAAGTCTTGTTTACAAAAGCTACTTATTACTCTGCCTATTGGCATTGCATGGCATGAAACTTAAGACAAGAGCTTTTCTTCTAGGAAAAGAAGTTATTAACTGCTGGTTTGTATGTTGGTAATGTTTTCTGCGGTTACATTTTAATATAATTCAGTTAAGTGGGTTCCTTTTTGCAAGTTGTTCTTATGAACTATATTTCTTTTCTGTAGTTTTTCCTGCTTCAGGTTCTCCTCAAAGGAGTATTGATCAAAGAAGTACAACTTCAGCTGCTTCTGGTCCTGTAGGCATCGTAACTGTTGTCAATGGCGAATCAAATAGCCTGGCATCTGCTCCCTATCCTCCTGATTCCCTGGTTTCTCAGAATGAGAGTGAAGAGGATGACAATCTAAATCCAACAGAAAAGCTTCAGTAAAAGTTCTTTAATCTTTTTTTCATAATGTCCTTTAGTGGTTTTGAGTGTTACTTTTTTTAATAAGTTCTGTGTTAAGAAACCATTTCATATTTTAATCTACTTAATTTAGTATTATAGACCATTTAGTAAATGGTCCAAGACAATTAAATGAGTTCAGACCTTCAAACAGAAGGTTCTTACAGCTAGGAAAATGGCAGTAAACTTTAAGAACTATGAATTATATATATATTTTTCAACTCTACATAGATTTGATTAGTATGACAAAACACATAGCATATTCTTTTTTTCTCCTCAGGAAGCTAAATGAAGTTCGTAAGAGGCTGAATGAATTACGTGAGTTAGTTCACTACTATGAGCAAACATCTGATATGATGACAGATGCTGTGAATGAAAACACTAAGGAAGAGGAAGAAACAGAAGAATCAGAAAGTGATTCTGAACATGAGGATCCACAGCCTGTTACAAATATTAGGTTGTCATATTTTTTGTCATCCTAAATCTTTGTAGCTAAGTTGTTACAGGTTTCCTGAAGCAATACGTTATTTCAGTCAACCAGAAGTAACTTAATTATGTGATTACATTAACTTTCCAAAATTTTTAATTTGAAGTAGCTTTCTTACACAGATGCTTAATAATAATCTTGTGCTTATGTTATGGTAACCTAGTTATATATCAAATGTAGGTTAGATTGGAAATTTAGAAAATCACTATAAGAGACTTCAAAATCTGTAATTTCTTTGGCTTTAAGCACTGAATTATGTGTATGGAATTCCACTAGAAGGTTAACAGGCCTGGACTAGAGAATTGGAATAAAACCGAACTTCAGTTTAGAGACACATTTACAGCTGTAGTCTCTAACTGGGCAACTGTGTGCATCAAGGATCGTCACCGTGCAGAAATGAATACTAATTTAGCTATGAATCATATAAAGCTTTTATAATATGGACATATGCCTTGAAAGTCTCTTGTATTGTTGATCTAGCAGGCGATAATTCATAGCTGCTTCTGATTGCTTAAAAAAAAAAAATCTATTGGGGAGATGGATATTGAGAAATTCCAAATGTCTCGACTGATTTTGTATAGGGTTGTGGTTTTGGGTGTGTTTTGGTTTTTTGGGTTTTTTTTGTTTTTTAAAAAAAGGGTCAGGACACATTCCCATAAAAGCTAGTTAATAAAATTGCTGAAATAAAATTCCATCGGTATTAGTTCTTAAAAAGTTAACATGAGTAATGCATTTTTACCCTAGAAACCCTCAAGGCATCAGTAGTTGGAGTGAAATAAATAGCAACTCAAATGTACAGTGTGGAACTAATAACAGAGATGGAAGGCATCTTAATACAGACTGTGAAATAAATAACCGATCTGCTGCTAATATAAGGACTCTCAAAATGTCTTCTACTCTAGGTATGTTCTAAAATCTTCTATAATTTTAAGTCTTAGTGCAGATAATTCTGATGGCCACACAGAATTTGGGAGAACCTTGTTTGATGAGCAAAATGTTCAAGAGTCTAATCATTAAGCTGATCTTTTTGTAATGTCCAGTAATTACAGTAGACTTCAGAAGTTCAATAATGTATCATTGGTACTGTTTTGTTTCTTCCTCTCCCTGCCTCCAGACTGTCATAATAGGGAGGATGACAAAGATATCGACCTACCCCAAGGTGAAGATGATGAAGTGGAAGAAGATAGAGTTAGTGAAGATTCCATATCTAGTCACAGAAGCAGCCTGCGTGATGCTGCTGGAGATGCTGATTTTGAGCAGAAGATCAATAGGCTTATAGCTGCAAAACAGAAACTTAGACAGTTACAAAACCTTGCTGTTATGGTGCAGGTATTTTATGAATATAAATCTGTGCACAAAAATGTAGCATTCATTATTTCATGTAATGTATAACTTTTAATAGGGAAAAACACTCTGCTTAGTGGAACATATAAAATACTCATTTTTAGGCTGGAAAGAAGAGATACTGTTTGATTTTTTTGAAGTCAAGGGTGATATTTCTGAAGTTCAAATCTGGAATTTTCTTGGGGAATGCTAACCTAACAGAAGAATGGCCTTAATACCTAACCTTAGCACTGGATTAAAAAATATGAACCAAGAGGTCTAATATTTTTTTTACATAATATTGATCTGCATTTTTTATCTTATAATGAATAGTCATCAGTTTTAGTTTCTGAATCCTAGGTTTTGCAACTTCGTTCAATCAGTGAGGAAAAGTTACTTGTGTTCAAATAAAATCTTCAGACGTTGCAACATGTTTGAGTTGGGGTATTTTGCTTTGGGGTTGGCAGGGTGTTTTTGGGTTTTAGTTTTTTAGAATCTTGCCTAATTAATGGCATGTCTTCAATCTTTCCTTCATATTTACAAGGCTTGTATCTGTATGTACTCAGTAATGGTACTGTAGGTCTGCGTAGCTGTGTCATACTTGGTCACTGATGATGGTCTCTCCTGTTCAGCAGGTTCTGTATTAAGAACGATCATGTAGGAAAACAAAAGAAGCAGTGGCTACAGCTTTAATATTTTCAATTTAAGTTGAGAACTGAAAATACAAAAATTATGAAAACAAGAAAAGTGGAATAGAGAACCATGTAGAATACTGTTTCTAAAATATTTTAGATTTAACTTTGAAGAGTAGTTTTGGTTTTACTTTAAGCTGTTAATAGTAATATTTAACTTCATGACTACAGTAATTAAGCAATCTTGTTAATCAGTCTTCTGTTTCTCTTTTCGCCTCCCCCTTTGTTTCTTGACATGCCTGTGTGTTTCTCTCCACTCAGTCGTAGGCATAAAATACAATTCAAGTGGTTTATGCTTCCAGAATGTGACAAGTTATCTTGCATTTACAGTGGAAGTTTCAATAGTGTGAGCTTTATAACTATAAATTCTCTCATTAACTTGATTTATCTTAAAGTCATGATGCCATGAAGATGATGACTTCTCAGTTTATGATCTGAACTAAAGATAAAGCTATTCAGACTGTTTAGTTTTGAAAAATTAGTTTGACAAACTAAACTTGTTACATTTTGTGTATCAACTTGAAAATAGTCTAACTGCCTTTCTGACATCCTTTTAGGATGATGATCCAGAAGCTCAAGCAACAATTGCAAATGCATCTAATATAGGTGACTTGTTTTTGGGTGAGATGGAAGAGACAAAGCAACAACCAAACAATGTCCGAACTAGTACCAACAAGTTACAAAAAGATGTAGGACTGAATGAAAAAGCAAGGTATGCCTTTCTCAAAGGATAGTAGAATCATCCTCTAGGCAACTTCTTGCCAAGTAATATGTGGATAACTTATTTACACAGAGAGAAGTTTTATGAAGCTAAACTTCAGCAGCAGCAGCAGGAGCTTAAGCAGTTACAAGAAGAAAGAAGAAAACTGATTGAAATTCAAGAAAAAATTCAAGTGTTACAGAAAGCTTGTCCTGACCTTCAAGTAGGTAGAATGTTTTTCTTTGCTTTCTTAAGCTGTTGAGCAAGGAAACATAAAGTATCTTTCACACCATTTTTTTTCACTATAAACATTGGAAAAAAATTAGAACTGGTAATACTTGTATAGTGTAAGCAGCTGGACTTCTAAGCCTAGAGAAGAGCTCTGGTTATCTCATTCCACTGTAGGTTCTTGCTCAGTGATTGCTGTATCAAGCTCTAGCTTCATTGTAGTTTGTCCTCAAAAGCCTTGATTTAAAGCCTTCAAAGATCAAGAATCTTCTATATTATTTTTAGCCTGAAATTTGTCTGTCCATACCTGCTGGTCACTGCATCTTCACTCCTCTTAGTAGTCATTTACAGGGTCTGGTATTTTGAAACAATATCATGTCTTGTAAGCATGATCAACACTTTGTTGTGTTCAAACTTAACTGCACAGTGCTGTACTGCTTCTCATACTCTTTGAAGATGAACTTTTTTCTATGAAGTGAGCAGTAAGTTATCAATACTGTGCAGCTACAGCATTATATATGTGGTGGGGTGACCCTGGCTGGATGCTAGGTGCCCACCAAAGCTGCTCTATCACTCCCCCTCCTCAGCTGGACAGGGGAGAGAAAATATACCGAAAGGCTCATGGGTCAAGATAAGGGCAGGGAGAGATCACTCAACAGTTACTGTCACAGGCAAAACAGACTCGACTTGGGGAAAACTAATTTATTACCAATCAAAATCAGAGTAGGGTAATAAGAAAATAAAAACTAAATCTTAAAACACCTTCCCCTCCCTCCTCCTCCCTTCTTCCTGGGCTTAACTTTACTCCCAAATTCTCTACCTTCTCCTCCCCAGGCAGCACAGGGTGACGAGGAATGGGTGGTGTGGTCAGTTCATCACACGTTGTCTCTGCTGCTCCTTCCTCCTCAGGGGGAGGACTCCTCACACTCTTCCCCTGCTTCATCATGTGGTCCCTCTCATGGGAGACAGTTCTCCACAAACTTCTCCAACATGGGTCCTTCCCACTGGCTGTGGTTCTTCACAAACTGCTCCAGCGTGGGTCCTTTTCACAAGGTGCAGTCCTTCAGGAGCAGACTGCTCCAGCGTGGGTCCTCCACAGGGTCACAAGTCCTGCCAGCAAACCTGCTCCAGCGTGGGCTCCTCTCTCCATGGGTCCACAGGTCCTGCCAGGAGCCTGCTCCAGCACAGGCTTCCCACAGGGCGTGGGATCTTCCACAGGCTGCAGGTGGATATCTGCTCCACCGTGGACCTCCATGGGCTGCAGGGGGACAGCCTGCTTCACCATGGTCTTCACCACAGGCTGCAGGGGAATCTCTGCTCTGGTGTCTGGAGCACCTCCTCCCCCTCCTTCTTCACTGACCTTGTTGTCTACAGAGTTGTTTCTCTCACGTATTCTCACTCCTCTTCTGGCTGCTGTTGCGCAGCAGTTTTTTCCCCCTCCTTAAATATGTTATTCCAGAGGCACTACCGCTGTCACTGATGGGCTCGGCCTTGGCCAGCGGCAGGTCCATCTTGGAGCCGGCTGGCATTGGCGCTGTCAGACATGGGGGAAGCTTCTAGCAGCTTCTCACAGAAGCCACCCCTGTAGCCCCCCCATTACCAAAACCTTGCCAGGCAAACCCAATACAATATAATACTATATTACATAAAAGTAAGTTTTGTTGATTCCTGGCTAAGTTCTGAGGTAAGTATTTAGCCTTGATTCGAAAATCCCTTTTCACTGAATGCTAATTTTATCTCATAAAGCCAGAACTGTGTTGGGTTTTAACAGCATGTAAGTTTTAAAAAGCTACTCTACTCCATTGTGCCATTTTGCTTTCTCTTTCAGTTGTCAGCTGGCCTGGGTAACTGCCCAGGAAATAGACAGACATCACCAGCAACCTCAACTCCGGCCATGAATGAGTGTAACACAGCTGGCAAGCCTTTGCTTGAGTTTGATGAATCTGTACCAGTAGGCAATGAGGTATTTCATACTTGATATTCTGTGACTTACAAAAGGTTTAAAATGAAAAAAGTTCCAGGTGACTTGGACACAATTTTAAGTACTTGGGATGGGGAGTGGAGTAGTAGCCATTGTAACAAAGTGTGTTTAACTTCTTTGTTTCATTTCTGGAAAGAAGTAAATGCTGACCTGAACTGGCAAGAGATCTTCCCCCAGATATAGCAGTCGTTGCCAAATATTAATGTGGAAGTTGAATGAATTTTGAATTTGTACTGTGTACAGTTGATAGTGTATACCACAGGCAAGTCATCCATGAAGAAAATGATGGCAGGATTTGAAACTTAGTTTATCTTCTACATGTCTTCCTTCCTCTTTTTCCCCAAAGTTCATGTCTTAAATAATGATCTGGATATTACTTAATCTTTCTGAATATTATCCTAGCATTTGTAGGGGTGGAGGGATATGTGGTGAAAAGTGTTTCCTGTCTAGACTAGACATCAGAAATAAATATCTGAAAAATACCTTTTTTAATAGACTTTTTCTGTGAGTTGCATCAGCATTCTTGTAAATTTTCCTTTAACAGTTTAGGTGAGGCTGATTGGGCAATGCCTGTACTGTTGTCATTAAAAGTCATATTTTCCTTCTCCAAGAAGATAATTTCAGAACTTTGGCATCTTCCAAATAAGCATTATAGGACAACTTGTCTCTTTTCACTAAATAAAAGGTCTGAATTTTTCCTGCTAAAAAGAAACTGTGTCTAAAATGAATGTGCTGATGCAATTGCCGAAACTCTACAAACAGGTTGGGTTATTAATTATCAAAATATGTATGGATTTTTGTTGGAAAACTTCTTACCTCCAGCACCACCAACTAGTTTGGTTGCTTTCAGGCTTGAGTACATTGTCACTTGCCTGTCTCTTTTAAGTCTCTTAAGTTTTCTAGTCTAGTTCACATATACAGTTGTTTTTGTATGTTATGCTATTATGTTATGCTGTTTACGTGTTTGTAAAAGTATCTTGCCGTTTATGCTTTCACTGTATCTAAGGTAGATAACGGCCTCTTTCTACCTGTACCTTTCCCTTTATGTGCTCTTCTTTGTAAATTGTGGCTTCATTAAGTCTTACTCAAACATATGCTGCAGCTTGACGTTTCTGCAGGTTGCAGAAAATCTTTTTGTTGTATCCTCTACTTTGTTATCAAAGAAGTACTTGGCACAATTTTCAGATTTCTCCAGAGGGTAGTATTCTGTCATGCTACTTAAAGAGCTAACTAAGAATGCATACATTATGTGATAAAAACAGAGTTGAGTGAAACATGCGCTGTTTTCCTTAAAAAATTCTGTCCTGTAATGTTTAATTACCTTCTTAGATTTTGCAATATTTGGGATAAATAATAAATACGGGGTGTATTTTGCAGCTTTCTGTGGTGTGGCTTCAGTTACACTGTAATACCAATGTGTGAACAGAAAGGTATCAAATATAGTATGAAATATTGAAATTTTAATGTGCTTTTAGTTTAGATTGTATTTATTTTGTTTATATTCTAATGTCTAATTTTACTGCAAACAGTTATGGTCTGAGATGAGAAGACATGAGATTTTAAGAGAAGAATTACGACAGAGAAGAAAGCAACTTGAAGCTTTAATGGCTGAACATCAAAGGAGGAGAGAGCTCGCAGAAACAATATCTACCGTTGCTGCATCTGTCAAAAGTGAAGGATCAGAAGCTCAGCGTACTCCACAGCAGAGTAGGACTGAAAAGTAAGAACAGGAGTCACTCTATGTTAGTCAGTGGGCGCTTCTGTTTAGCGAGATGTCAGTCTTGGGGCAGTTTTCTGGTTTCATCTGAGCACTGAATGTGATGATGTAACAGAGCAGTAAATTAATTCTTTTACTTCTAAAGTGACTGTTAGTTGGCAACTTGCCAATTTTATGGGTCTTCCCAGCATATTTAGTCTCCCCTGCCCCATAAATGGTGAAAAATCACCTAAGGAGAAGAGAATGTGTGGAAAATGCCAAATGCTCAGAGTAATTTTTCTTCATATCTACACCATTTATAACAATAGTAAAGTAATAATTTTCCAAAACACTAAGTAATTTTATTTTAACTGTCCCAGTATCAGAAGAATACTAGTTTCATTTTGCATTGGTGAGATAATGTTTAAATTAATTTTGGTACAGCTTGATTAATTGAAGATAGACAGACTTGTAATTGTCAACAGGTTATTTTAATAATTTGTCATAAACTAAAAAAAAAGTACTCCTCCCTTCCCAAACACCCCTCTTTCACCCCCTCGTCTTTTTCTCCTCCAATGTTCACTAGGACAATGGCTACTTGGGGAGATTCTACCCAGTGTGCGCTAGATGAAGAGGATGGAGATGAAGATGGTTATCTCTCTGATGGAGTTGGTCAGGCAGAAGAGGAGGAAGAAGATGCGTCAAGTTTGAATGACAGTTTCTCTATTTATCCCAATAACACCATACCAGAAAATGCGTATTTTGTTAAAGAGAACAAGGATAGGTTAGTGGCATTACTTGGTAGTCTGATACTTGTCAGAGTGTATTTGGAAGGGGTAAAAGAAGCATTGCATTAACTAAAAGGCATCCTTTTACAGCAAAGTGATCTTTATTTCTGCTTGCTAGGGAGCTGTGTGCAGTGGCGCTTTCTTGTCTGAGTCTCTGTAGCTCCAGTGTGTATAATTTGATTATGTCTTCTGTTTTCAGTCATATTAACTGTCTGCCGTTGAGCTCTCCAATTGTGTTGCAGTAGCTCCTTATGTTCCCATGTTGTTTTAATCAGCTTAAAGGATAACCTGTACGAAATTTTTGCCGTGATATTGATCAGTCTTCAAAAAAAGTAGTTCAGAGAATTAAATTAACTGACATTTTTGCTTTCAAATTGTTGGCTTTTGCAGCTTTGAAAACTATTTCTTATTAGATTTTTTAATTAGCATGAATATTTTTAACTCTTGTTTACCTGATTGATTTCCTTAATAAGCTTTGTGTGACTAAATGAAAATGCAATGTTAAAAGTAATGTATATCTCTTCAATTGATTTCATCTGGTTTTGATACCAAAATAATTTTAGTAGATGGTGGCCTGCTAGCCAGGAGCTGAGCCTGTTAATTCTTAGTGTATTATGTTGGTGGCTTCTATTTTCATCTGAGTACATATTACACATCAGTAATGGACATACTAAAAACAAGATCCAGAAACATCCTTAGCAGTTCTTTTTTGTCAGTGGTTGTTAGTTGGGTGGCTGTTATTTTCCATTTGTTTAGGATAATGTTAGCTTGACAAAACGGCATGGGTGATTAGCTGGCACGCTGAAATGGCCTGTGCCAAGTGAGTTGTTGATGCACAACTGAAACATAATTTGAATAATCGAGTATCATTAGAAGAAGTTGTTTGAAATGTCAGGTTTTGTCCTCATTCTTCCTTTTTTCCCCCACCCAGGTGGAAAAATTGCCGTCCTCTTTCAGCAGATGGGAATTATCGTCCATTGTCTAAGGCCAGGCAACAGCAAAACATAAGTATGCGACGTCAGGAAAACCTTCAGTGGATGTCTGAACTTTCATATGTGGAAGAAAAGGAACAATGGCAAGAGCAGATCAATCAGTTGAAGAAACAGCATGAATTTAGTGTCAGCATTTGTCAGACTTTGATGCAGGATCAGCAGGTAGATGTGAAGAGCAGTTATTTTGCTGTTCTTACGTTGTCTTCCTCACCCCCGACCCTGCCACCCCTAAATCTTTCCAGCAATAACTTCTGGTTCTGGTAATTTGGTCACTGTCACATATTTTCTTTCCACAGACCCTCTCTTGTCTTCTACAGACTTTGCTTACAGGCCCTTACAGTATGATTCCCAATAATGTTGCATCTTCACAAGTACATCTTATTATGCATCAATTGAACCAGTGTTACACTCAACTGACTTGGCAGCAGAATAATGTCCAAAGGTTTGTTGGCTGTAATAGTGTTTGACTGTGGAATTTGAAATGCTTCAGTGACAGAGAACATGGTTATGTGAATAAAAGATTACAGATAATGGTTAAATATGAGACTATTGAACTTCTGAGTTGATTACTTGTGAAATCTTTGATTTCTTTGATTACTTTTGAAAAAGCTTTTGAAATCATATACAGCATTTTTGGTTTTTTTCACCACTGCTTTAACACCTTTGAGATTACTCTTTTTGAGTAATCTTTAGTGAAGAGAACAAAAGTTGGCATCTCTTCCAAAAATCTGTTGTGATAGCTTTATATAGCTTTTTTGGTTTAGACTTGCTTTCCTTGAATATGTTTTTATGTATGTAGTCTTATGTGGCAAGGTTCTGGATTCTAATGGTTATGGAAAGATGGTAGAAAAGCTTTTTGTCCTTTCTTAGTGTTGTCAGTCAGAATTTATGCTTATGCTTCATTTGGATATACTACTTTTACCTTCTGAACAATGATCTTTTTTTAGAAAAAGATGTAATAGTCATTTTAATTCATTGCATGAAAGTTCAAGCTCTTATCTCTGTTTTGTATTTGGTAAGTGATATATAGTTACTGGCCTCTTATATAATATTTTAAAGTAGTTTTAATGCCACTTCTGGAAATATTTTTTATCTTTGGTTGTTTCTATTTAAGTTTCCTTTTCAACCTGCTTATTTTTTTAGTATCTAGTCATTTTTTTGTTGTTCTTGCAAGGTTGTTTAACTTCTGTAAACATGACCACTAGTACAGAGCGGTTGATTTTAAAACCATTCCTGTCTGTCACTCAGGATTAAATAGAAGTTGTTTTTTTCTTGAGGTTTTTTTTTTTACTAGCTAAATGGAGCAGTTCTTTACGTACATTACATGAGGCAGGTGAAATAATATGAATCTCAAATTACTAGAGTATAAATTTACAGCTTTCCCTTAGCATTCCTTTTTTTTTCCCCAAGTGCTTATTTTTCCTTGTTTTCAAGGTTGAAACAAATGTTAAATGATCTTATGCGCCAGCAAGAACACCAGTGTCAAGAGAAGCCATCAAGAAAGGAGAGCGGCAGTAGTGCACCACCACCTCCATCTCCTGTTTTCCGTCCGTTCAGCTTTCCTCCACAACCTGTGAACCTGTTTAATGTACCAGGATTTACTAATTTTTCTTCCTTTGCTCCGGGTGAGTATTACTACAGGTGTGAAAAGTAATACGAATTTCAAAAATTTCCGTTCCCTTACTTAATTGAAATCTTAACGTGAACTTGCTGAAACTCTGTGACTTTCCTTTTATATTGAAATGGTCTTAAACAGCACTTGAACGAGTCCATATTATCCTAGCAGAAGTTTGTTAATGTTTATTGCTGAACATTTGTATATTTTGACTTCAGTATGAAAAGCAAGACTTTCTCAATAAGAAGTTGGTTATAGTCAAAAATACCCACTCCATAAAGTTAACGTTTTTAATGTTCTTCATCTAACATGTGAAAAGCAATATTTGAAACTTTTTTACATACTTTCAGCAATCTTTTAATAGTGCTCTGGCTAAGTGAACCCTCTAATTTTAAGGTGGCACTTGGTAATTATTTCTCTTTTTCTTAGAACTTCCACACTCTTTTTGTTTGAAATGCCTGTAAATGGAATGTGTTATAATTTTTGTTCCCATCAGAGGTATAGAGTAACTGTTGACTTGGATACAGTGTTGCTAGTCTCATTACCAAATCTACTTTTACTATTGAATTTGAAATGGAAAAAAATAGAGATATTTTACTGCATCATTAGAAGTTGTTAAAGTTGTCAGTAATGTATTTTAGCCTTTTCAGGAAACCAGAAAATAGGCATAGACCTAGATTGTAGCTTTCAGATTCTAAAGTCTGTTTTCTGTTTAAAGATATATTTTGAAATATACAGAACCTGCACAGAAGAATAATTATGTTCAATTTGCCACTACTATAAAGATTCTAAAGTTAAAATAAGTATTACAGATTTATAACTTCTTTGGCCCTATGCATACTTGTACTGTTGGAATTTTCTTGTCAGTTTGGTAGTTGGAAGTATTGATAAAGTCTTCATGCAGACAGAACTCTGCCTTTTTTGGCACTGATGTCATTTTTACCTTCGCTTGTAGGAGCTCTTTACTGGGGTTTCTTGAAGTACCTTCATCTCTCCACTGATGGGATTGCAGTGGCATGTGTAGTATCCAGTAATGTTCGAAACCTGCATCTAAGATAAATTCTCATTATTGCAGTGCTTTCAGGACAAAAACAGTTTTTGCTTACTTCCCCACTGTATTTTTGCTTCATAATGTTATGTTGCCACACAATATGTCTCAAATTTGACTTCTATCACACAGATAAATGCGGTAGTATCTTCTGACTTTCTTGTTTACTTTGTAGGTATTAACTATAATCCAGTGTTCCCTTCTGGTTTTGGAGACTTTGCACACAACGTTTCCCCACACAACAGTGAGCAGCAGCAGCAACATCCTCTAGATCATAATGCTTCTGGGAAAACTGAGTATATGGCATTCCCCAAACCTTTTGAAAGCAGTTCCTCTAATGGAGTAGAAAAACAAAGGTATTGAATGTCACAGTGCAACTCTCCTTTAATAATTTTTCTTCCCTCTCTTCTCCCTTTTCTGAGGCTTGTGGGAATTCATTGTTCTTTTAGGGAATTTATCTTCCAGGTAAATAATAGAATTAAAAGATGAGCTTACTTTTGCAGTTTCCAGTTTAATTTTTTTACTTGTTTTCCACTGAAGTGTTCTGCTTTTCTGTATATTAACTAATGTATCATTTCATGAATATTTTCAGATCAAATATAGTGTTGGAGTGGTTTTATGATACATTTTGTAATGGAGGAAGATTTCATTTCCATGTTTTTTGAAAATGAGCTGTTGGAATAACTAGAGGATATAATTTCAGTGAACGCTTATTTTTTGTGCTACAGTAGATTGTAATAAATGTTTTAAGAAATGTTTTGTCCTATAGTACTATTTGAGCACAGAAATAGCTGCATAAGTATATTGAGGTTGAATTCAGTGATAAACATGAATTTCTTCAGACATCTTCTGTTTTCCATTTAGAAGGGTTGTCTTTAGATTTTTTTCTTTTTTTCAATGTTCAGTTGGCGACTAAGTAACGGCAACTAAGTTGGCGACTAAGTAACGGCAACTAAGTACCACACAGCTGCTCGCTCACCCTCCCCCCGCCAAGTGGGATGGGGGAGAGAATTGGGGCGGGGGGGGAAGTAAAACCCATGGGTTGAGGTAAAGGCAGTTTAATAGGACAGCAGAGAGAGAGAAAATAGTAATAATGATAATAATGATAACAGGATATATAAAATAAGTGATGCATAATGTAATTGCTCACCACCTGCCAACCGATGCCCAGCCAGTCCCCGAGCAGCGATCGCTGCCCCCCGGCCAACTCCCCCCAGTTTATATACTGAGCATGACGTCGTATGGTGTGGAATAGCCCTTTGGTCAGTTTGGGTCAGCTGTCCTGGCTGTGCCTCCTTGCAGCTTCTTGGAAGAAGCAGAGCATGGGAAGCTGAAAAAGTCCTTGACTAGGTAAGCACTACTTAGCAACAACTAAACCATCAGTGTGTTATCAGCATTCTTCTCATCCTAGATCCAAAACACAGCACTACGCCAACTACTATGAAGGAAATTAACTCTATCCTAGCTGAAACCAGGGCACTAGGGCAGATAACTTGCATTATGGATGAAGATATTTGCCTGGTAATACATGCTGTTTCTACCTGAGAGACTAGGTTATGGTATATTGTGTGTGTGTGTTTCTTTCTTTCTTTGTTTCTGACAGAAGGAGTCATAGACAACCTGAAGAGGAAATGGAAAAAAGATCAACTTGGCTTAATGATAGCCAGGAAGTGAAAAAAGATGATCAGTCTCAGCTGAAAGCAGGTTTTGCAGTTTCAGTACAAAACATTGCTTCTGGTCATAAAAATCAGTCTGAGATGAACAGGAGAAGAGAGTTGGATGAAGAGTCTTTGCAGAGTTTTAGTAGCATGCCTGATCCGGTAGACCCAACTACTGTGACAAAGACATTTAAATCTAGAAAAGCATCAGCGCAAGCAAGCCTGGCATCAAAAGATAAAACACCCAAATCAAAGAATAAGAGGAAGAGTTCTTCTCAGCTAAAAGGCAGAAGTAAAAATATTGGTAGGTTGTAAAGTAATCTTAGATACCATAGCAAACTCAACTTGCAATATAACCATTACATTCCAGAGAATTTACTCTCCATAAATGGTACCCGTAGTCATGAAAATCAGTTCTTGAAATATGAATTCATTTTACATAACATAACTGCATAAGGTTTTTTAGTGTTTCAGTAAATAAAAAGTATAACTCATTAGCACATCATGATTTGAATGTGTAGTGGATGCAGATACACTAAGATTTGGAATAAGTCACCAGGAGAATCTTCCTCTTCATTATGTCTTCATGTTCAAAGTGGATGACTTGCTGAAAGATGTGCTTCAGTAAAATACTGAATGAGAAGAGAGGGACAGTACTAGCACGTATAGTACTGTTGCAGTCTGAGGATTTAGTGCTACCGTATGGCTTCAGTGTACAGAGGAAAATTTTTGGCTAGGAAACATCATTGGTGTTTTGCATCTTTGAGATTGCCCTTGAACAAATTTTTAAAAGTAATAAAACGTTTTGTAAGCTATTTTTTTTTATTTCTTTCTTTCATTCCCTCCCATAAGGTTATGAAAGTGCAAGCGCTTCTAGTGTGTGTGAACCCTGCAAGAGCAATAAAAGCAGACACTCTGAAGAGGTTGTTCATGCAAAGGTGTTCAGCAAAAGGAATCGGGAACAATTGGAAAAAATAATTAAATACAGTAGATCTACAGAAATGTCTTCAGGTATTCTTTTCTGAATGTCAGTAATTATTTTGTGAACTTCTCTGAGTAAAGGACTTCCATACTTAGTTGCTAGTGTATTATGACAAGACAACAATGCTGTATTTTTAGCATGTGGATTCTGCTTTTTAATTTCTAAGGATGCTGTAAACATAGAAGCATGTAAAAAGTTGGGTATTGATTGCTTTTGGGTGTTTTCTGTAGATTAGGTACTTGATTAAACCAATTTAGAAACAAACCTGTTCCTGTAAAACAAAAAAAACCCCTAGCCAACCAAAAACCTCACCCATTTGTTGGTGTTTTTATGGAAAGTAACTGCACAACAGATGAAACTTTGTTTAGCATTTAAACTACATCCTGTACTGCATACATGTTTTCTTTCTAGTCGTGCTTAAAGGAACTCTATCAAATATCATTCAAATTCAATCTTGTAACATCACATAAACCCTTACATTTTTGCCATCTGCACTGCTTTTCTTGCATCTAGACCATAAAAATATTCTCTTATGTGTCTTTTTAGGTTCTGCCAGTACCTTTGTTTTGTTTGAAAGATGCAGAAATTTTAGTCATTGTAGCACGATGTACAGCTTTGTCAATGTAGCTGTGTCCACACTAAGAGCTGTTTATTGGTACATGTAATAAACTTTTACCAGTCAAGTTCTCACAATAAGCAGCTTTGATGTGGTTTGGATGACTAAGCAGTCTTCCTCCTGCTATTTTGTATAGACCCTGTCTTTATTTCTGGTGCACATTTTTGTGTTTATCACTGTCTGTCCCCACTTTCCTACAGCGCATGCTAGGAGAATTCTGCAGCAGTCTAACAGAAATGCATGCATTGAAGTGCCAGGTAATGCATTCACTGCTTAGCTTCAACAATGTCCTATTTTTTTTTCTCTTAGCTTTGGTCCTATAACTCAGACTGTTTAGCAGATGTTCAAAATTAGTACTATTGCAGCACTTTCTCTATAAACAAGGCAAGAGAAGTTACTTGTAGTTTTCATGAAATGCAATGATACAAACTACTTCGAATTATAATTGTGGAGAATGTGTTTATCATGTTCTTGGTTAGTCACAATTACAAATGGAAAATACACAGGTAGATGCTACAACAAAAAAATAATTTCAGTAGGCATTTTTAGTGTGTTTAAAAGCTACTATTATATTTTATTAGTGGGGGAAGGAAGTGATTTCTGGTGGCTTATTAAAGGTTGAAAAAGCTTGCCTGTATGCTTAAATACTGGTAAACTACTTGCAGATAATCAAATTGCATAGTAACATTTGCTGTGTTGCTAATAACTTCATTAACTTGAATACTAACAAATGTGCATCTGTTAAACTAAGCTGAGTTTTCCAAATTTAACTTTTTTTCCATTCAACACTTTCCAAAATATGTATGTAATAATTTAACTGTTGTGATGCAGGGATAATCCTTAATTTTCAAAGGAATGGGAGACTTACTAGGGAACACATTGTCTTTTCATACGTATGTAGTAGGGCTTAAGGGTAAGAGGTTTTATGTGAGCCTCAGAAGTGATATTAGACATCTATGAGAATGTAGGATGTATGCTTGTGTGGGAAGGAGTGGCTTTCTTGAATTCAGTCTAGAGCTTTCTTAACATTGTTGCTTGTGTTGCAAAAGTGTGGACTACTTGTATTATATAAACTTGAAACCTTCGGCTATCTCGTTTGAAATATCTTAGAACTCAGTTTTCAGTGTTGAATACCTATTCTGAAAGCAACATCGTGGTGTGCAATATTTCTCTTTAATAAAGAATACTTTCTAAGGGTATTGTTCAGAATTGTAAAGAAAGTTATTCCTATGAATGCTTTATATTTTATTTCATATATAAAGGATTGCATAAAGTATTATTTCAAAATGTTTAAATTTTTGTTGCACTTCAGGAAATTAGTAAGCCTTAAGAAAGCAGCTATATAATGGAATCTACAATGATTGAGATATGATTTGTGTACCTGTAACTTGCATACCTAGTAGGCAGTTGTCTTTCAACTGGATGCATGTCAAGGACTTAACAAGTTCCTTTTTTTTCTACAGAAACTGGTAGTGATCTTTCTATGTTTGAAACTTTGCGAGACACAATTTATTCTGAAGTGGCAACGCTTATTTCTCAAAATGAGTCTCGTCCCCACTTTCTTATTGAACTTTTCCATGAGCTTCAGCTGCTAAATACAGATTACCTGAGGCAAAGGGCTCTATATGCTTTACAGGTATGCACAAAAGTTTTTATCTTGTGTATGAATCAAACAAGTCTTAGATCCTTTTTTACAGTATAGATTTATTATCTTTTCCAGGATATAGTGACCAGACATTTATCTGAGAACAACGAAAAACGGAAGTGCACAAAATCACTGAATTCTGCAACATGGATGGCATCAAATTCTGAACTCACTCCCAGTGAAAGCCTTGCTTCTACAGATGATGTAAGTTTTCAAGTTCAGAAGCTAGCTTACTGTCAGCTTTTTCTATCTTTTCAATTTACATGTGTGCTTGTGTACTGAAATATTCATACTAGTGATTGAATTTTTTTAAAATTAATATCCATTTATAGAGATTTTTCTAAACAAATGCAAGAGAATGCTAAAGTGATTCAATATGATAGGATTCTTGATGCTGGAAATGAGTGATGTGTCAGGGAGGCATAGAACATGGAGAGGGGCATAAATCGGTAACTGATACTCAAAGAGCCAAAATCATCTTGTGAGTAAGGTCAGGGCAAGTGCTGATCACAACATTCCAAAACCAATTTTTGCTTTTTTGTATGTAAGGAATCACTGATGCCTCTGTACAGGTTCTTACATGTTTTATAGTTGAAGTATTTGAACAAACATGGTAGAATCACCTGATGGATTTATATCCTGAAAGTAAGGTTGTTGCCCAGTCAGGCAGCCTGGTGACAAGTCTTGATACCACAGCCTGTGGCTGAAAAGAATTGCTGGCTTGTTGACACATCTGTGAGGGGATGGTGCATTCCTGCTTTGTACTCCGTTGTTTGGTGTTTTTAGGAAACTTTTGGCAAGAACTTTTCTGCAGAAGCATGTCAAGATTGTGAACAAAATGATGCAGACAATGGGAGTACTATGTCTACATCTTCAAATTTTGAACCCTTTGCCACTGATGACCTTGGTAAGAATGATGTGATTTACAATGTTGTAAGTGTTACTCCCTCCCTCCTAAAATGCCTGCAATTGTGTATGCTTAAATAGTATACTATTGCTTGATTTTTTTAGTGTGTAATCACATGTTTTTTAAAACAACACTTAGAGAAATTAGCCACTTGTGAAACACTTTGAGTTGATCAAAGTGTGTAATAAAATATTATAACTCAGCTACAGTTATATGTAGATTTCAAAACTTGTGGCTTTGAATTCATTTTTATCATTGTTTTACTTGTCTATCAATTGAAAACTTTTTATTTAGATTAAAAGGTGTTTTTATTCTAAATATAGGCAACACAGTGATTCACTTAGATCAAGCTTTGGCTAGGATGAGGGAATATGAGCGTATGAAAATTGAAGCTGAAAGTACCCTTGACTCTGAGGGCTGCTCTAGTAATTTTCAGGGTGCTTCTGCTGCTAAATTAGAAGGTATGCACATATATACATATTTTGCTTAGTTTTAGAAAATAATTATTCTAAATATCAAGGATCATTTAATTGGCTAACTTGTTTTCCTCTTCATTTATATTGAAAATGTAGGAAAGTTTCGAAGGATCTTTACATACTTAAGTAAATATGATTTATTTTAAAAAAAAAAAAAGGAAAAAACATGGGTTTAAAATTGGTACTTCTTTAATAGTAATGTTGAATGACTTAAATGTTTATTCTTTTTAATGAGGTCCAAGTACTAGTGAATGTCTTCCTGTGCCACAGTCAAGTGAAGTTTCTGCTGTTCCATGTCCTCGTATAGATACTCAGCAGCTTGACCGGCAGATTAAAGCAATTATGAAAGAGGTCATTCCTTTTCTGAAGGTAAGAACTCTTTTAAATAATGTGTGAATTAGGAGAATAGGAAGAGCCCGGCATAATTGCATGGAAGAACATTATTTAAAATGGATAACTTGCATTTTAGCAACAGCTACCAATAAATAAATATCTGTTAAGTTGCAGACCTTGCTGAGGATGAACTAAGGATTAAATACTCCCAACAGAAAGATTCTGTGGAGTTTTTAACAGGAGAAGAATGGTAAGGTTTCTAGATTGCATAGGGCTGAGGACTTCACTTCAAGAAGAACAGAGATTTCTTTGTTTGGAGCTGACCAAATCCAATAGAAATGTTTGAGAACGTATTTCTGAAATATATGCTGCCTTTCAGCAAAGAGAACTGAGATAATTTTGTTTGAAGCTGTTACATGCAATGTAACTTGAGAAATTGTTGAAGAATTAGCTCCGAGTTGTTGATTTTTTTTTAGCATTATTTTTTCCTGTTTACAAGTATCTTTAAAGTTGTTGAGAGCTTGTAAACTTCTGTGAATACAAAGGAGAAATGTGCTACTTTAAAGAAGGAGAAATAGTCATAGTTCATTCTTTGCAAGGTTAAAGAGCTGAGAAGATTGAGTTGTAAGATGCTTAAGTCATCTCCCTGTTCCTTTTTATAGTATGCCCAGTATATAAGCTTAGGTTTGTTTAATAAGGTACTTGGATGATATTAGTTTTAAAAACTGTTTATATTGTTGACATGCCACAGTCTCAGTGCCTGAAGACTTCTGTTTTGTTTGCAATTTTAAGGAAGCGTATGACACTAGATATCTTAACATACAATTTAATACACTTGAGTACACAACCACGATATGTATCTTAGTTTGTCCAAATGTTAAAAGGTGGCATGTACTAATGTATTGGAAAAGTGAGATAAAGCTTTGTGTGTCATGGCCAATCATTCATTAATGAAGTATGGTATCTGCTATAACTGTGTTCCAGTTTAGTTTGTTTTGCGAGATGGGTTAGGACTTGTTCATGGGGTGCTGTTCCTTCAGTGGACAGGTGATTTTTTTTTTTTTTTTTATAAATGCATTTCAGTATTTGAGTTGATGGCTAGTTTTTTAAGTGGTAATTAAGCTCATTCTGTGATACTTGTTTAGGAACACATGGATGAAGTATGCTCTTCTCAATTACTGACATCAGTAAGACGTATGGTTTTGACTCTTACACAACAAAATGATGAAAGTAAAGAATTTGTGAAGTTCTTTCATAAGCAGCTTGGCAGTATACTTCAGGTTAGTAGTTTTGCAGTATTGTTTTGGAACACTATTGCAACTTGAATAATGAGCAACAGATAAACCAGCTTCCCTGAAGTTATATTTTACAATTTCAATTAGCATAGCTGCTGTTCGCCTTCAGCTTTGATACAACAATGAGGTATTACTTTGTTTCCTAAAAGCAAAACATTACGATGCACAGAACTTAGTTTCCATCACTGCCAACTAGTGAGAGATGTATCTCCTGCCTGTGGCTGTCTTCAAGGAGAGCTTTGGTGGTGTCTTCGTAGACATTTTGTGTAAATTCCTGAAAATCAATAGGCTGCTCTTTTCTTTCTTCCTTTTTTTTTTTTCCCCCCTACAAGCATAGAGTTTAAATCAGTAACTTGATAAGTTCTGTGTTATGTGACTGGAGATTCTACTTAAAATCTGTTCAAGACACTAAACCATATTTTTAAAAAAGTATGAGCTATTATATGCCTAACTAATTTTGAGTTAGGAATATGACAAATACTTAGTCTTTGAAGTTTGAAAGCCTGTTTGAAAAACTGAAGAATTATTTCTCTTCACAGGACTCACTGGCGAAATTTGCTGGTAGAAAATTAAAAGATTGTGGGGAGGATCTTCTCGTGGAGATCTCTGAAGTGTTATTTAATGAACTAGCCTTTTTTAAACTCATGCAAGACTTGGACAACAACAGTATTTCTGTAAAACAGAGATGTAA
>VYZW01002572.1:27070-66865 GCA_013401315.1 Balaeniceps rex | reverse complement strand
TTTTTTTTTTTTTTTTTTTTTTTGTGCTGGGGGGAGGAGAAGCTTCTGGGGGACAGGTTTGGAAGGGGGAACCAAGCTGTTATTCTTGAAGAATTCTTGACTTGACACACATGTTCCTAAAGACCCGTCTAAAGCTGCCATGGGCCCTCCTATATACATAAACTATGAACACGTGCTTCCCCTTTCCTCCCTGATTTGGCACTGTTTGATGGCCCAGACAATACAAAAGCACACATCAATTACTTCCCCATGCACATTACACAATCTGGGCAATCACAAACATTATATACTGTTCACGTGTGAACAATTAATTACAGTTATATTATTTAGTCATTCTTTCCACTACCATTGTCCAAAGTAAATTTTTCCTTTAAGTATAATATGGTTTTAATTTAGGAAGCAGGGTTTCTTTAACCTATTTGACATTATGCAAACCATCTTAAAGGAGGTTTCATGCTATTTCCACTCTGCCTGCTAACATAGCTCCCCGCCCAAATGTGAGCTGTGTTTTATCAAGCAAATTACTTACAGAGGATTTTGTTCAAAAAGACGTTGGGTTCGTTCCTTTACCCATATTTACTCAGCTCTGGTGTAAATCTTTTGTATTTTGCTCTGTGGATTAGCACCTCTCTCATCCTCCCACTACCCCTCTCTTTAGAGCAGTAAGCTGAGACATTAATAACGAGGAGGAGAGCTGGTAACTCTCTCCATCCTGAAGCACTGGGAGGGAATAGGTCATCCAAAGGACCTGAGTCTGTGCTCTGTTACTTTAGCTGGCCTGCTACAAGTCTTACATTTGGGAACTACCTGCTTCAGGTTTTGACTCTTTTAGTAACAATGTTTCTGGCTGCTAATTAGATGTCTTACTGCTCCAACACCAGACAAGACAAGCAAGTTCCCCTTAAAAGGGCACCTAGATGAAAACAAACTTCACTGATTACAGGAACATGTGTTGCATGCAATTAACCCATTACTGGGCCGTGAAGAGGAGAAAGCTGATCTGAGGGAAGAAGGACCAAAAAAAGGGAGATACCTAATAGACCGAAACAGAATTCTATCTACTGGTCTTTTTAATTTGGGGCTGAGGGACTTTTTGCCACTGATCAGATACAGTTGCCTCTTCCACTTTTGCTCAAATGAAGCTGATGGTTCTACTTCATTTCACCTAATATTAATATAGAATTAATATTTTTTCATAGGATCACAGGCACACACAGACCTTTACTGCAGAAAATAATAGAGGTGAACAGACATTGCGAATATTCTGCATTAGGTTTCCCTTCATATTTAATTGCACTTGTTTTCAGATACACACGTACAATTTCATGAGTATTTTACAGTCAAGCTGGTTTGCCTGCATATTTGTGGGGAGTGAATCTGAAGTTATATTGGCAAGTATTCTCACATGAAAATTCAAATGTGCAAGTGTTTATCTTTAAACTGTATGCTCATCCAACCAGGGAACCAAAAGACTCCTATAATCTCTCTGACCAAATGTAACTGAGCGCTGGGGACAGAGTGGTGGGTACTTGTAGAAAGTGATTTGTGCTCGGCCCTGGAACTTGCACATTTCCCCTGGGAAAAAAGTGCTTGATTTGGCATAGCACATAGTCTAATATGTCCAGTGTGAATCAGGATGTGTTGTAATAAAACTACATATAAAGGAGGGTATCTGCTCCCTCAGAACTTTTTTTCTATTAGCGTGGTACAGGCAACATAAGAGGAGATAGAAGAATTGTGGCTGTGCAGTTTCCAAATGGAGGGAGTGCTTAGTCCCTAGAATAAAAGGAATCTTCTTCAAGTCGTGTTTATTTCAGTAGGAGCTGCACACGAGTGCAAATATCTGTCTTTACAGTTTTCTTCATAGGAACAGGGCCTTTGTTAGAAACAGCTAAAGGAATACACCATTTTTACGGCCACGTCCACACTAGTCTTTATAGATCCAGGGGTTTTATACTTTGTTTGAGAAATCATTGCACATAAAATAAACAGTAGCATTTTTTTTTTCCTTGGGAAAACACTACTCTCTGTTTTCTGTTTTCTGAATGTAAAATAAACACATTATTCTTTTTCTTCCTCCTACTAAATCTCTTCCTTAAACAGAAAGGGACATCTTAAAGCAGACTGCATTTTAACGGTCACACGACTTTCATAGTTGCATACATTGCCCTAATACAAATACAGAAGCAGAAATAGCACATGTGTTCACAGCCATGTTTATTCAGGGATCAGGCAGATGTCATGGCAAAGTCTTTGTCTGTATATACTGTACTGCAGGAGCCAGCTGTGAAGGACAAATCTGAGGTGAGGAATATTCCTTGCCTTACTCACATGAAACTTTGGTAAATAAGTTTGTTTGCTTACTTAATACGTAAATGCATATAATGAAAGAGTGTATTCATAGCATGTATGTCTGTACTGTCCTGCTAGCCTGGATCCTGACTGTAAACACTAGGTAGGCTGCAGTTGCTGCACATTAGATCTTGCACTGTTTGGAGTGGGTCCAACCGTTGTTGTGAGTTAAAAACTGCATATACCTGGTGGGAATGACTGAGAATTGAGCTCTAGCCAAAAGGCAGTATGGATGCAACTAGTTCAAGGCCCTGGACTCTGAGAGCTCAGACATACAGCTTTCAAATTAATGTAACTTATTCAGTGACTCTCTGTGTAAACAACCCACAGAAGACAGGGTAAAGACATACACAAACACACACGCATCTGTTCTTATTCTGTCTTTTAAAAACATGTGAACTAGTCCAGCCCACACTGATCTAGAATTCGTGCTAATTAGTCTTTAAAAGCTAATGGATACCAGCAATGTATGGGAAACACATCTCAGAATATAATGGATATGAGTTTGGACAACGGCTCCTGCATTTAATGCTGAGCATTTTTTATATAAAAAGTGGAATACATTTATGGGAAGTGGATGCAGGATGTATATAACTAATTACAGTGCAATTAATGCAACAGATTGCATCCCTTTTCTCCTGCTTCCCCAGTCATTTTGATATAGTTTCTCCTGGCTGAAGGTAGTTTATATTTATTATAATAATTCTCTATCTATTTTGCTTTCATTCTCTTTTAGTAGAAATAATCAGCTGATTGATTGTTAGAAAATTAGCCCAGGGAACTCTCTTTAGTTTGCACTCTCTTCCTCTCTCTCGTCTTGCTAAACTGGTGAGAAAATTTAACCTGTGACTCTCTCACACAGTCATCATCAGACGAGCGTGTGTGTTTCCATCTCATTTTTAGAGCAAGTTTGTGTAGGATGTGACTGCATTTTCATATTAGAATTCAAGGGGGCACATGTGTGTGTATACAGTACTGTGTGTATTATGCATACAAAGTTATTGTTCAAAAGATTTCTATCATCTATTCCCTTGTAACACCTCTGTACTTGAAACATGGTGCTGTAATGTGCCTGTACCAATCAGAAAACTGAGCGATCATAACCTCTTGCTTACATCTAAGCAAAAAATATTTCAACTGTCGCATCAACAGAGTAAATCCCATTTTATTGAGTATACTTGGAATATAAAAATGATAAATGCTAACAATTAGATGTGAGTCATGTGTGTTTTGCAAGGCTTTAGAGTCTGAGCACACAGGATTCTGAAAGCCTGACCTTCCAGAGCCGCCATCCATGGTATATAGGGAAGAGCTATGTAAGCAGGTTATGGAAATGTGTCATTAACCCTTGTGAAGGTGGCCAGCCAAATGAATGCTTGCTGGGTTTCGCATTAAGAACTTGTAGGTCTGACTCACTTAAATATTTATTCTCTCTCCATACAATAAGGACCTAGAAAAGCATTGTTGTCTCAGAAATTCTATATGCATTTTTTTTTCTTCAAGATTGCGGCAATACAACAGCAGGCAGGTATTATCCCTGAAAAGCGTGTGTGCCTCCAAAAACCAGAACTGTATTTCCAGGTCTAAAAAGGCTTGACGCACAACTTGACCTGATGAAGGCACTCTTCAGGCAAGCTACATACCTATGACCAGTTATCCCTCTTTGTTATAAAGCAAACAGACACCAAGCCCTTCAGATGTAGGTAGGAATACAGAGGACTTTCCACCTTTTTTTCTAGTGATCTTGCATGGCATCAGCCTGTTCTGTCTGTGACCATCAGCAGAGCAGAGAAAATGTCTAGATCCTAGGCTTGAAAAAACCCTAGACACCAGGCAATAGTCAGTTTTTAACAAGAAGTACATTTGATGAAAGTTGGGGAAAAAAATACTGAGAAATATGCCTGCCTCACAGGAGGGAACTTTGGATGCTGTCCCTGGATCCCGTTAAGCTTCCTTTAGTTTTGTATTACCCACAGGCTCATTCTGTGGAAATTTAATAATGCAGATCTTTATGTTTCGGTAATTACTTGTTAGAAAACAGAAGGATCCTTCTGTCATACTCCTCTTCTGACTGCAAAGCTGTTTCAGCACACCATGTCATATTAATGACAGAACCAGGGAGCTGGCTATTAAAATAGGTGGGGTAGGAAAACGTTTTATTTTCTGGCCTGGTAAGATTTTGCTAATTAAGCAAAACAAATACCTTGGTTCCTTGCATTTGGCCAAAGGGGGGAAGGCCATATACATTCCTTCCTTTCCCCTAAACTCTTCTTTTGGACCTTCTGTGAATAATGTGAGTCCCTGTACATAATTTACCAAGCAGCAGCGCACAATGATATGACTTCTCAGTCTTGCTACTCTCTACAAATGCTTTTGTTTTATGTGTCATTATCTATGCTTGATCTATAGAAGAAATAGGCATCAGAGTCTGTTCTGATCTGAAAAGCCTGGCTCAAGTCGTAGGGATGCATGACTTCAGCTCACTCTGCACCGCAGCCCAGATGGCAGATGTTCTGCAAAAATGCAGGACTTTAAGTCCTGCACTTAAAAAAAGTGAAACTTTAAAGAGTGTCTTTAATTTCACTCTCTGGGGCCTGCCAGGCAAGCAGCTGCCGAGGCACTTGTGCTGCTGCCTGCAGGCTGGGATAGTGAAGCTCCATGTGCAGGCACCAGCGTGTGAGTCTGCAGCTGGCTTGTTGGCCTCTGAGCACATATAAGCAGAAATCTTGGATTAGCATTGCAACAAACCACAGATAATTCCAACTAGCACGAGGACAGTAATGTTCCTAGACTTAAAATCACTGTTCCCTCTCAACAGTGCTCCACTCTGAACTGAGACAGCGTTTTGCTGTGTCCTGAGTAGCAGATCATCTCTCTGCAGCAGCTAACAAAAATGTGTAGATTGTCTAGGTTAAGCAACTGCTTACATCCTGAAACAGGGATTTTTCAGGCCATTTAGGCATTTTGTGGGACCGTCAAGAAAACCTTTACACAAACAGGAGTCCAACTCTGTTTTGGAATGCAACCAATCTCAATTAGCAAAATCTTGTCAGACCAGAAGGTTTTTTTCTATTCCCCTCTATTTTTTAGACAGCTTCCCAAAATGTGAAGACATTTTCTCTCCTGTGGGAATTAAGATGTGTGGCTAGTGGGAGTTGGGTTGGGGAGGTGATGGATGCAAAGAGGTAGGATTTCTTATTAAAAAGTGGGTAGGGCAGAGAGAAGCAGCTTGATACAGGCTCCAATTTGACTTCCCAGTGATAGACACATCTTTTTCATTAATAGTTACACATGAGCTAGCTACATCCCCTTTTCTAGATGTCCCTTCTTCATGCTAACGTTCTCTACCAATGAATATAAATGACTAATCTAATCAGTTTCCCTTAACCACCTCAACATATCTTATCTTGAAATTGAAATGCCTACAGCCAAATTTATTTCAATGCTGACCCCTACCCCTTCCAACATACCTTATTTTGAAGCCTAATATGCCTTTTCTCATAGCTTTTATTTATAGGCTTTATTTTCTATTGTATGCTTTTCTGTACCTCAAAAAATACTGGATGCCCTTTTGCTTCTGCAGTTCTCCTCCTCACTTCACAGGTGCATCTTGAGGCACACAGAAGGTACAGGATTTGACCAAGCTTCCATATTAGGAACAAATATTAGGATATTAGGAACAAAATCAAGCTTTCAGACATCCAAAACTAGTCTCTGGCATTCTTCTGTTTGGAAGCTGGCCTAGTGTAACATTTTATGCAAAGAGTTATAACGTTTGCTGTTCAGAGAGAAGCTCAAAAGCCCCTGAAGCTTATGCTCATATGTACGATGTTGGGCTGTAGTAAGCGTGTATGTGTGTGAGTGTATAACCCCAGGGAACAGTGGGGAAGTTATTAGTTAAGCAAGATGGTATAATAAAGTATTCAGGCTGGAACAGCCACCTTTCCAGGAGTAGTGTGGGGAAGAGCTGATGAGGACTTTGGATGAAAGGACTTTGTACAAATGTAAATGCAACTACAAGGGACAGGATGACTGGAAAAGATGGAAATACCCTGTGGAGTCCTATAAATGCTGTTGTCAGAGTGTGTAGTGTTAATGAAGATGTTGTGATCAATGCTAAGGTTGTGAAGGGGTGAAAGGTAGTTTTTTCCTTATAAAAAGGAAGAACACTAGAAATGATGTTAAAATCAGATTTCTTTGACAAGATCTGTTTTCCATGAAACTGTGTTGACTTTGATTGTGCTACCATCTCTTAATTCTTTAATGGTTACATTTTATATCAGCATTTCCATGACTTTGAAGAAGACTAATATTACAGTAACCTGTTCACGTCTGCCACCTAGGAAGCTTTCTTTTTCTTTTCTTTGAAAAAACCTCTAAGCTCTAAAAAAGTGTTTTTTTTTTTCCCAAAGAAAAAATATATTGGGAAGCTTGGGAATATTTTCTTGTCTATTTTCAGCTTGTGGGGCCAGGCTTCCAGGGTCCTGCTAGTTATCCAAAACCTGTGCTCTAGCAAGGTGAGACTTCCAGGCTGAAGAGATTTGAGACTGTATGTTAAGTTCCTAAGGGAATAGGTGTATACACTTGATAAAAACCCCTACGTGAGAACTGCAGCCTTGGACAAATGTCCCTTGAGGGAAATGTTTCCTCCAGTTCATGTACCCCTACTTACAGTTAGAAGTTTTCGAGTGAAGATCAATAACCTGGAACTAAACCTGAGGAGTATAGCTTTGTGTCAGGTTTTGTTCTCTCTACTGAAACTCAAGAATCTGACTGTAGAGCACTGGACACATGAGATAAATATGGATTTTGTCATAGCTCACTGTTATTTGAAAGAACCCATATCAAAACCCCGCCTTTCTCATTTTGTCCAGTCTAGTTTGCATCAGAAATCAGAGTGTGATTTACCATTAATGCTGCTGTTCGGGTTTCTTTGTCTTCATTCACTCCTAACACTTCCAGTGCATAGCTAAATAGAGTCCTCATATGTTGAAAGCATTTGGAAAAGTTCATATATCATTCATCCAGAGAGGAGAAATGAAGTAAGAAGGAAAGGAGTGTCTTTGTTTCTTCACAAGGACTGAACACGTTACCGAGACACTGATAATAAGGTTACCATTTAGACAGAGACTTTATTAGAAATGCAAATTCAAACTAGGAAATACTGAATATCTCTCATTTGGAAAGTTATTTTTACCATATTTACTTATGAATTTGTTAGAATTGTAATCCCGTTAATGACACTACTGCTTCTTATGGATGGCAATGACAAAATGCAAAAGAAGAGGTCCAGCCCTTCTTTACAAGGAATGCAGCCATCTTTTCACCCATGTATTCAGAACTTTCATTCAGAAAAGATGCATTTATATCATAATATGGCAGAGCCTTGGCAATAATAACATCTCAATTGCAGAATATACTTACAATTGGTGGCTCTGGCTCTGAACACTCAATTAAGTACATTTTTTTCTTACATGGTCCCTGTGGTACATTAAGTTTTACTGATGTCTAATAGCTTCAGCATCTCTAAGGGAACTGGCCTTGATTTTATTAACCTAAAAGATTGAAGAACAAAAGGCATATATTGCTGACAGGTTAAAAATTCTTTAACAAAGGTATCTTAATTGCTTTCTTATTTCCCTTAGTATATGCTGTGGTAGCCTCCACTGCTCATTCAAAAGGATATTATTTTTGGACTCAGTAATTTTCCATGAAGGATGTCTTGTTAGGTTTCATAGTTGTTGGTTTGGGGTTTTTTTTGGTCAAGAAAGATTTGAACAAAGTAGTCGATTAGAGGTTAGAACCTCTCCCTCCCTCTTCGAAAATCATCTGTCTGTCTGCCTCACTCCCTCTCTCTGTCAGAGTGACTATTAAAGCTAAAGTAGTGTGTAGTGATACATACGTGATAACCAACAACTTTGGCCTAAGAGCTTATCTGTTAACGGTGTCAAATGCTATCTGATAATCAATATAGCTGCTCTTGTGTTATGTGCCCGTGTTTCTGGAGGCATGACTGTTTGTTTGCAGATGCACATTCTGCTTTCTATCCTTTTGCCTCTTGGTGGTTGTCAGCCTCCATATCTGTGTCTTTCAGCAGGTTTCATTAAAACCTTTCTATAACAGTCAGAAGAAAGCTGCAGCTTTGGAGGATCCCCAAGCCTTAGCGAGCTGTGTAAACTGTGTAAATCTGTTTAAGGCTAAGGGTCCTACAAAAGAACCTCCAAACTTCTGCTCTGTATATTAGGGAATTGTGCAGGAAAGATATTTCTTTAAATCTGTATGCTGCTGTTCTCAGTTCTAGTGACTCCTACAGTGGTCCTGCTTTTTTTATCCTTAAGATGCACCTCTGTTTTGCAGCATACAGACTAGGAGTCCTTTGTTCACCAGAGATGGAAAAAACCCAATAAATTATCGCAGGATAACAGGATGAGTTGTAATCTTGCTGATTTTTTAAGATGAAAATGAACTGGTGTGATAGTAAAAGCATTTTTCTTTCCCTTTTGCAGTTTTAAGCACATCAGAATAAGTGTGTATATTTATGAAGGTGAAAATGTTCTATAGGGCTTTGCAGCGATAAATACCTTACAATGACACAGCCAACTTAGAGCAGGCAGTTTGAGTGTCAGGGGAAACATTAGGTATTTCTGATATCGCACCTCTGTGTGGGTAATTTGCAGGTTTGTATATATTTCAAGTTTCATTGCTCCACTTGACTTAAATATTTCTCCCCTTACCTCTTTCTTTCACCCTGTGTGAAAGTTTCAAATGCCAAAGGGATATGACTGAGGGGCTGTTCAGGAGATACAGTGAAGCATGAGGAATTCTCAAATTTGGAAAGTGTTCTGGAAAACTGTAGAATAAATTTCTGTCCTCTGATCTGAAGAGATCTGAGGCACAGGAGTTTGATTTGGCTGTGAATAATGCCATGCCTTCCAAACTTTTTTGACTTGGGAGCATCACCCATCCAAGCTTTTCCCCTTACACGCAGCTTTAGTTGGGGAACTGTTGATCAGTGCATGGACTGCATATTGCAGCTGGCTAAATCCTGCGGAAGCAGCAGTCAGCCTGTGTGTTGTGGACAATTCAGGATTGCTGCCTTGTGTAAATAACAGAAAATTAAGAATTCCCCTAACAAAATTATATTGTGTCCCTTTGAAATGTACCTTTAAGGGTTATAACACAGCAGTCTCTCTTTAAAGCAAAAGTAGAAGTATTTTGCCTTGCAACAGAGCTGGCTTTTTTCAGGGTTAGGGAATCCTCCTCTTCCTCATTTTGAGGGTGTTGCTCATTTGGGACCTGCTATCTCATATCCTGCGCTCAGTAAGTGCTCCTCAGTAACAGAACTGATCAGATTAAAAGTCTTTAAAAATGACAGTGCCAAGGACTGAAAAATTATATGATTCTTCTTGTCTAAATAAAATGCTGAGGGATAGAGCTCCGGAAAAGCCACTGTCTCCTTTTTTTTGAGACTGTTGTCCTGTGTTTCCTAAAGATGCATGGAAGCTGCATCTTTTTTTTAATGGAGAGCAGAAGCCTCGCCTCTCATGAGGATGCTGTGGGACTTTGGCGCTGGTGAAATCTGGGATGCTTTCATGGGGAGGAAGGCAGCCTGTGAGGAGGCTGCAGTGGGGAGGGAAAGCCTGGGAGGAGAAGGGCCGGCGGTGCAGCTGCAGGGCTTGGGAGCCGCCCTGGGCCAACAGCTGGGGAGAAACTGCTCTCTGCTTTCCTCCCGAAACATTTGCTGCAACACATCAATGTCTGCGCCAACACATTCCCGTGATTAGTGTGGTGGTCTTTTAGCACTGACCTCTACTTAGTGTTCAGCTTGACATATTAATCTTCGCTGAGGTAAAAGTTAATTCTAAAATAAACTTGTTAACCGCTCTATTTTCAATTGCTCTATTTGCTGCAAATTATTCTGGGATTCTGCTGTCGTGAAGCTGAGGGCAAGCCCTGTCATGGGCTGGCATGGGAGAACAATTAGGCCTTTCCTGGATCTTAACCAGCTTCTTGGGTGCTCTCTTTGGGAAGTATATTTCAGCATCCCTAACAAAAACAGCTGTACCACCAGTATAAAGATGGGACATTTGCAGGTGTGCAAATATTTTTCACACAAATATTTTTCGGTGGCAGAATGAGTAGCATGAACCTTACCTTTTCTCTGGACTGGACGCTACCCCTTTTTGTGATCACTTCAAGAGCACTGCTATAGAAGGTGTAGAAAGTAATATTTCACTAGGTTTTGAACTAGTCTAGAAAGTATAGTAGAAAAATATCTGTGTGGTTCTTATACAATGAAATGGAATGGATTCAAATGTATCAAAATAATGGGTATTTTCCCTTACATTTTATCTTTACAAGTAGAAAAGGCTTTTTGGATAACTGCTGTGAAATTTTACCATTTTCACTCCTGCAGATTTTAGTAGGGATTATTCCATTAGGCTATTTTAGTAGAATTGTTTGGAGGGTCTTGTTGGTCCCTGTTAGTATGGGAAAAACCACTTTTATCTCTCCTGTTACTTGTCCCTATCTTTAGAAGAGCCATGTCCTTTAAAAGAGGGCCTAGCTTCTTCCCTGAAAAGTCTGCCACTACTCATCTTTGTGCTTTCCAGATTGCACTTCTTGGCTTCTTTTTCACTATTGCACATGGTGATGGTGAAGCCATGGTTGGTTCTGTTTTCAAAACAGCAAAGCATATGAGCATGTTTGCACTCAGCCATGTCAGAAACAGAGGTATGCAAGCCTGACCATTTCTGTAGTTGACAAGATAGTCTCCAATTTCCCCCCTGCCCAGCTGAAAGGAGAAAGCATTTACATTCAAATTATTAATTTTTAAATTGTTCCTTCTTCAAACTAAATCAAGTAAATATGTGAAGTTTTTCACTTTGCTTTCCAGAAGACGATGGCTCTATCAAAGACACAAAAACACAAATGCAATCTATTTTAGCTCATCTTCTTGAAATTAACCTTTTTATGATCTAGATATATTTGAATAAAAAAAGTTCTTGTGCTGTCTGATTCCCTGCTCCAAATGCCAATTCCAAATAAATCTCTTTATATGCTGTAACCTCCAGTCTCTTCCCCATACCCCACTCTGTAATTTGTATCCATGGTAATACATTACTGTTTCCAGCAGCCAAGGGGTTTGGGGGAAATTATGGGAAGAAAAATCTTTTGCTGTTAAAGTTGTGGTAAAATGTCATCAGTTTGACAGAGTGATACAATGCTTTCAGTATGAAGCCCCAAACAAATTGGAATTTGGTTTGTTTCAGGTTTCATTATAGACTTTGAAATATTGAACCTAGGTTCATCAAAACATTTTCTTGAGTTTGCTTTTACACAGACCTTAGGCCCAGTTTCAAAAGAATCTGGGCCGGGTTTTGAGCAGTTTATGGGCTGACTTTAACAGAAACCAGATCACAGTTAGTGGACTTGGCTGAAATTCACTCTGAACTTTTAAGTGAGGTTGAACCTGAAAGTGAAATTTTGTGAGTGAGAACCCAAGGAAACTGGAACCAAGAAAGGTTAGCAAAATATTGCACATTGATCCTGCAGAACTTCAAACAACAGGATCTGTCATCCTAAGAGGAATTCAATAAAAGCTTAAAAAACAGTTAAACTTTTTATTTCATTTGGGAATTTTGCTTTTATTTTTAAATAAACAGAGTAAGCACGACATCAAACAAATTATTGAATGCAACCTGAGATTCTACTGATGTTTGGTATAATTTAGGTGGCAGGAGAATGTCATACAAAACCTTTAGGAGAGGATTTTCAAAAGCTCTTACCATTGATTTAGCTTGTCCATCTTTAAAATTAAAGGGAGTTGTATTACTGATGTCTCTGGAAGCAGTATCAGCCCAATCCTGGCATTTGTGGTAATCCCATGACTAGTATACAAAGGTAGTAGAGTCCTAGGTGAAGTAGTCGGTAGATAACTTCCACTTGAACAGTTATGACTGCTCTGTATCTGAGGATGGATCTTACGTTTCTACCCTAAATACGACTGTGATGCTAAGTTTTTTATTTGCTTTCCAAAAGTCACTGTTCCTCTTAAATCTGGGAGTGCTATGTTCTGTTCTGAGGAAGACTTTTGTGAGAAGCTGGTTAAAACTAGAGACACATTTTTTGAAAATGTTATCTATCCCTGAACTGTACTTTATTTCTACAGTATTAACCAAAAGGTAGGCAAGATCATTAAATCTCAGACCAAGAATTCTTACATTAGGCGCTCTCATCAAAGTCCATATAAGCAGGCTTTCCGGTGTTATTTCTATGATAAAGCTGGCCAGTGAGTGAGTGTATCATATTTTGCCTCTCCGTTTCTCTAGATGGGATTCTGTCAGCCCAACTTGGCAGTTATTATTATTATTATTTTTTTTTACTTCAGGACACCAAAGTGTTTCTAATTGTTTTCTTTTCCTGCCACACTCTTCCTGCTATTGCTCATTTCTGATATTGATACCTTGCTTCCCCTCTTCTGTCTAATGATGTATATGTCAAAGCAGACCACCTTTCAAAGCTCCTATGAATGAATGGGGGAGGGTGCAAGCCAGCAGCAGTCAATCTTTGAAACATTGAAATACGGAATTTCTGAGTATGAACACAATGGCAATTGTCCAATTAAGACAGAAGCCAGCAGCAATTGGTATAAAGTAGGTTCTGTGTTTTGTGACAAAGGGAGCTCAAGCTTCACAATTTACCACTTTAATCACTATTTTTTTTTTATTTTTTACTATTATATGGCTTTTCAGGCATTGCTTTTCATCTTTGTAGTCTAACAGGCAAGTTTTTTGCATCTTGTCTTCATGGTTGACTTAGTTTCCCTAAAAATATTTTTATTAGGCAATTTGTTAATAGGCTGGCCTTTTGGTTTAGGAACATCCAACTGTTGGAATGAACACAAGGTCATATCCCATACCTTCCATGTTTAAATTAAAACATATGTAGGAGAGGGAACTTGTGTTTAAAATATAGTTTTAGCATCATGAAACAGAGGGGCCAAGGGTCCTACAAAATCTATATGCTGTTAACATACAAGATCACTAGCTTAATGCCTTCTTCAGAAAATAATAATTTTACAGTATTATGCTGTTTGAATAATATTCATTTAGACAAACACACACAAATATGACTGTCTATAATGTTACCTATTATTTTAATTAATCTAGATTGAGGACCCATTTCCCTAAGCACTGTAAAACACAAGGCCCACACCTGGAATATTTACAGTCCTGCAATCCGACAAAATAGGACTAGTGCAGAGCGTCACTGAAGCCATTTGGGATTGCATCAGCCTAGATGGAGACCTAATCTAGGCATCAGCTAGCCAAAGAGAAGGAGGATGTGAAAGCCAATTATAAGATGACCTGATCATTGGCTTCTGAAGTAGCTTCCTGCATAGCTTGGAGGTCCCAAATCCTTTGGAATTAGAATAAAAGAATAAATGAGACACAGAATTAAATCACTTGTCTCTGACAGCTAACTTTTGTGAATAGTTGTTTTCTTGGGAGTGCTTTTTACCTGGAAGTGTAAACTTTCATAGTAATTTGGAGGCTGCAGCAAAGGTCTTTACAGATAAGGTAAAGAGCACATTTCTCACTACTAAGGAAGCAAGTTGGGGGAAAAAGGGAAAAATGAAAAAAAAAAATCATTTCATAGAATCACACAATCACAAAATGGTCGAAGTAGGAAGGGACCTCTGGAGGTCATCTGGTCCAGCTCCCCTGCTCAAACAGGGTTACCTACAGCCGGTTGCCCAGGACCATGTCCAGACAGCTTTTGAATATCTCCAAGGATGGAGACTCCACAACCTCTCTGGACAACTTGTGCCAGTGCTCGGTCACCCTCACAGTGAAAAAAGTGTTGCCTGATGTTCAGAGGGAACCTCCTGTGTTTCAGTTTTTGCCCATTGCCTCCGGTCCTGTCACTGGGCACCACTGAAAAGAGTCCATCTTCAGCCTGTTTGCATTCTTCCTTCAAGTATTTATATACATTGATGAGATTGCTTCTGAGCCTTCCCTTCTCCAGGCTGAACAGTTCAAGCTCTCTCAGCCTTTCCTCAAAGGAACGATGCTCCTGTTCCTTTGCTGGAAGGACCAGTATGTCCATGTCTGTCTTGTACTGGGGAGCCCAGAAGGGGACCCAGCACTCCAGGTGTGGCCTCACCAGGGTTGGATAAGGGGCTAGAGAGGGGAAGAATCACCTCCCTCGACCTTCTGGAAATGCTTTGACTAATGCAGTCTAGGGTAGCATTCACCTTCTTTGCTACAAGGGCACATTGCTGGCTCATATTCATCTTCATGTCCACCAGGACCCCCAGGGCCTTTTTTGCCAAGCTTCTTTCCAACCAGGTGGCCCCAGAATGTATTGGTGCCTGGGGTTGTTCCTCCCCAGGTGCAGGACTTTGCACTTTCCCTTTTTGAATTTCATGAGATTCCTGTCAGCCCATTTCTCTAGCCTTTTAAAGTCTCTCTGGATGGCAGCATGACCCTCTGGTGTATCAGCCACTCCTCCCACTTTTGGGTCATCAGCAAACTTGCTGAGGGTACACTTTGTCCCATCATCCAGATCATTAATGAAGATGTTAAACAGGATCAGACACAGTATTGACCCCAGGGTACACTGCTATTTACTGGCCTTCAACTGGATTTTGTGCCACTGATCACTGGGCCTGGCTATGCAGCCAGTTTTCAATCCACCTCACTGTCTGCTCATCCAGCCCATACTTCATCAGCTTGTCTATGAGGGTCTTATGGGAGACAGTGTCGAAAGCCTTACTGAAGTCCAGGCAGACAATATCCACTGCTCTCATCTACCAAGCCTGTCATTTCATCATAGAAGTTAAGCAAGTTGCTCACGTATGAACTCGTTTATATGAGTTCTTCTCAGAGTCTGGCTTTACTGACAAAGCAGAGGTGCTGGAGAGTAAAGTAGGCAATGTACACAAACATTAAAACAAGAAGAAGGAAGAGAAGCACATGCTTATTCTCTGATAAAATGAAGGTACAACTCTCTCAGAGCCCTGTGAGAAAACCCATGCCCCTTCCAGCTTTGCCTTTGCTTTAGCAAGATTTGCTCCTCCAGTGTCCCACTGCCTCTGACCTGGTTTGTGTCTTGCTTACCTGCCTTTCTGGGACAGTGCTGTGCAAGCTCACATGATAGGATTGTGAACGTGAAAGCTTTCCAAATCAGTCAGGGAGGCCTGGCTTTTGGTAGTGTGAAAGAAAAGGAAGTAAATGAAAATAATAAGACTAGCACATGTCCCATCAGGAATCCAAGAATTGTTATCATGAGTTAAACCAATGCTCCACCAGAACATATACTGGTTGGTGTGTACTACTTTGAAGGAAAGTAATGAACTCTTGTGGTAGCAGTAGTAAGATAAAGAGCTTATACAGTTCTTATTTGGGCAATGTAGCATACACTTGTTCTTACCGTCTGGTCCAGAACAAATTAATTGACTCACATTTTTGTTTTCTTCCAAAGAGGTTTAACCTTTGATATTTATCACTACATTGTTGTGCAATAGGCTGTTTTGCAGTAACTTCTCTGAGGGAAATTAAAAGTAGAAAAAAAAATTATTTATCACCATTATGATTCTAGTCTTCATGTTTGTGTGCCAGCTGTCCTCTGTCGCCCTCTTCCCTGCTTTCTTTTTTTTGCAGACTTTTTTGTTCCTTTTTTTTCTTCAGGCAATCCCCAGGCCTCTACCTTACCAGTATTTTTTCTTTTTCCTTCTGTGTCCTTTGCTTCACTTTGAGCTCTTCCTTTTTCTTTGTTTCTTTTTTCTTTGTTTCTTTTTTTTCCCATTTTCTGTTTTTATTTACTTCAGCTTTCCTGTCTTACCTTTTTTTTTTCCCCTCTAAATCATCTTTTTAATTCCTCTTCGGTCTTCTTCTTTTTTTCTCCCTTCTTTTGGCCTCCTTTGTTTCAGGTAAAGTAAAGTGAGAAGTACTCTGTGTTCCCAGTTAAGGTCAATACAAGTTGAGGAAGCAAAGCATTACCTCCTAGTTGCTTATATCCTTGCAGAAAATATGATTTCTAAACCTTAGCAAGATGATGTATGAAAATATCTTTTTTGGATATTTGAAGGTTCTTCTGAAGCCAACAACCAAATGAATATTTGGGAGTAGTTTGACCAAAAACCTGAACCATATCACAACATCTTTGCACTGGTATGTAACTGAAAAGAATGCAAAGACAACTTTTTTTCACATTATTTTAATACATGTAGATACTCCATTAAATTCTAATTTTACTGGCTTTTATGCAAAGATCTCCATGTGTTTTGGAAAAAAAAAGAATTAATTTAACCTCTTAGTCTTTTGGTATGAGTATTATCATCATCCTTATTTCACTGATGTGTACATAGCTGGAGCCTGTGTTCTGTGTACTATGCCTATAAATCAAGGACATCTGCCTTCTTGCATATTGTTGAGGTGTTAATAGATTGGGAGGCACAGATGGAGTAGTCACCAGATGGAGGTATTATTGTTAGTTTAACTGAATACATAGGAAGATCATGGAGAAGTATTTGTTATTATTTATGGTGCTGATTTTTTTAATATATATAATAAGGCAATTAAAAAAGTGATACTCTGCCTGACTCTTCAGTTGTTGCCAGCTTCAGTGATTTTACCAGCAGGCTCATGATACTGGTCTTTTACTTAAAGTCTAGTCCTTGGAATCAATTATCATCTGATAATCTTAGGTTTCATTTCAAAATAAAATTGAGCTTCTGGTCTTCATGAATATAGAAGAAAACTTGAAAACATGGATTGAGTGCACACAAAAGGCTCAGAGACAGCAAGCAAAATAATCCAAGCATAGTTTTTTTAATAATGATTTAAAATAGCTGTATTGTTTGTAAGAGGCTGACTTGCAATTTTGTTTTCCTTGTAGTACAGTACTGACTCTTAAATTTAGAGAAGGTAGGCACCCATATAGGTAACCAAAAACATTAAATGGCAATACAGAGAGAAAAAGAGAGCTATCAAAGGTATTAAGATGGATACTCTTGTCATGAAAGAGATGTTCAAATTTCTCTATCTTGTACATTGATTTTTAGCAGGATATTTCCTTATCTCAGGTGGGTTATGTGGAATATTCACATTATGTTTATTTTATTTAGGAAAAAAATACCAATACACTTAGCAAATTATAATATACTTTAATGGGAGCTACTGTGCAATTCTAAAGATCTTTCCCAAGTTGAATAAGACTAAGTTAATAATAAGACTGAATTAAAAAATGATTGAATGAGCCAGAAGAAAAGGAGTAAAGAGTTTATAGGTTGTCCTAAAATGTGTTCCCTGCACTTTTTTCTATCCCAGATTCACCCCTGAAAAACTCCAGTGTCTGTGTCCGATTAATTTTCAGCAAACGTTGCACCATCCCAAGTACACGATCTTCATCTGGCCTGTACTCCCGTATTGTCTGTTTAGGCTATCTGGAGTAGCATCCAGTGATTACCGCCAAGCTGAAAGAGAACAAAAACCAGAGACTGGCACATGATTTCAGACTTCTTTTGAGGAGTCAGTTTACCACCTCATTTCTCTCCTGGACCCCAGACTAACCCATAACTGGAAGTAAATTTGCATGGTGCTCAAGTTTTGTAATAAATTTCTTACATGAGGCTTGCTGAACAGGGGAAGGGGGAGGCAGAAGGAACCTTTTCATGCCATTCTTCCCAAACCTCGTACTGAAAGTGTTCCATTCGAAATGAAAGCATTTCTATTGCTTTACAAGGTGCCATATAAAGAAGGCAAAATACGTTTCCTGTGTTACCTCTTATCACAGTAGCATATCAAGGTAGATTTGGGATCTACAGACCTCCACAGAACACTACTCCACCACAGATGCTAGAGCTGGAGATGCTGTAGCAAAGCATTTAAATATAGAGGGTCTGCATGATCAAATCTTACCACTGTTTTGAAAGCTGTCCCTGTGTAAGGCTATGAGGGAAACATCACACCTCGTTCATTTATTTTTTCCTTGCAAACTTAATTTTATTAATGAGAAATCTGAAGGTTGCCAACACAGATTGGTTATATTCATGATGCGAAAAATACCCAGCTATTCTCCTCAACATCTATTTTCAAGGGAAAGTTTTAATATTCAGAGTAATAAACCCAGTGACTTTTCTCTAGTTAAAATAAACCTCCATTTTATTTTTTTTTTCATTGTAAAGACAAATATCAAAGGAAAACTGAAGCCAAAAGGCAGTGCATGAAAACAGGGAGATTCCCAGTAAAATAAAGCCCTCTAAAATAGGTAGAAAAGTATAACCATGTACTTGTTAGGTTGTTCCCTATGGATTTTCTTTTCTGAATTCTTTGTTACTGCAAGTTAAAATCAACTACTTGAACATTTTATCTAAGAATTTAAAATACATATCTAGATATCTTTAAGTAGGTTACCTGTGAACTAAAATCAAAAAAATATATTATCTATAGAACCATGACATTAAAAATATGGACTAGAGTTCAGATCTTGCAGGTCTGAGCTGCAGTCTTGTTATGAGTGTAGGGAAAAAAGGAACATGGATAAAAGAAATTGAGCAATGATTAAGAGAATGCATGGGTCCTGAGATCCTGGTATTTTGAACAGTAGAAAAGGTACTCATTTGATCATAGAGGTTAGGCTAGGCAAATGAAACTATCTCAAAGATTACATTTTAACATTAAAACTCTGTAACCTCTGGAAATAAGAAATAATGAGGCCTTGCAGTTCTGGTATCAAAAGTGGAATCTGCAAACATTTATTTAAAAAGAAAGAGAGTGAGGGGGATATTATTACATGGCATGCAGACAGATTAAAATATTATACAATTTTGAAGCTGTGAAAATATATAAAAATATATAAGCTTACAGTCTGAAAGAATATGTGTATGTAAGAGGGAGAGGAAGGGAGAAAATGCACTCATGACTTTCCAATGTGATGTCTGAATGCAATTAAAATTTCCAGTTGTGGTGCTGTAACAGATCTTTGACAGTCAGCCATCCGAATACCATTTTGACAGCTCAGACACCTTTTTATGGTCACACCGCAGGAAAGATCATTGAAGAACAATTATTTTGTACCCATGGCTGGAAAAAAAATAATCAGAATCCCTTCCTCCTCCTGCTGATCTGAATGTTTTGTTTGCTCTGCCATAATAATTTACCCCTTGATGTGTGTACTAGGGAACCCCTACCAAATTGCCTGCTAAATGTTATATTTTCCAGGATCAGAAGAAATAGCAAGGTAAGCTTAAAAAATATTTGAGATGGAGAAAGAAAATAGAGCTGGATTGTCTAAACTGTTACTTATGCAAGCCATTTCAGAGATTTTTGGCTTGACAAAAAGACTTAAACTGGGTAGCAGATTTTGGACTGAGGTCCTGATCCTCGTCCCATTAAAATCAAAGGTAATTTTTGACACTGAAATCAGCAAAGCAGAAGAGCATCCTAGATGTCACATTGCTGCACATTTAGAATGATTCGTGATGCTCTTCCCTGGCCTGATTACCTCTCATATTAGTTTCAACTATCCCATTGGCTGATATCAATGTCTGAAAATAATTGATCTTTTATTATATACTGGTGTAATACAAGCTCCAGCTCATCAGAGTTTTAACAGAACACATACACTTTAAGTGGTAAAAAATGACTAGCAAATATTCCTTGGTTTTCACCTTTCCTAACTATCAGCAATTTGTACTGATACTGTGTCTTTAATGCAGAAACCATTAAAATACAAACATCCCAGAGGTTTGATTTCATCAGTTCATTCTTACTCTAAATACAGACTTCTTACATATGAAGGAAACTGTACTGTAGTATCTAGGAAAGAAAAGACCATAAAATTAGAATTTAAAAATGATCAAGAGACTGGATTAAATTTCTTCCATTCCCTTTTCTTGCTGAAACTTTTGTCACTGAAATACAAATGTCACAAATGTAAGAATAAAACATCTCAGGCATTAGGATTCTGTGATAGCTCATTCACATGACAATGACTGCACTGAGAACAGAACATTTTGCAAAATGTAGCCATTCTTGTGGCAAAGATTATAATGACAGGGAGAAACGGTGCAAAATTAACCAATTCTTGCATCTTCCAACAGTAATCTAACAAGCCTCCTTGTGTTCTGTATAATGTGTTATATTAGACCCAAAGAGAGGGTGAGAGGGTGAGAGGGTGAGAGAGAGAGAAAAATGAAATACTGCACACCTTGGGTCATAATTAAACTTATCTGCTTAGCCCAACAGTAAGAAATCTGCTTTTGCCCATGCCGTTGCCAGCAGGTGCCACTGTAACAAATAGGAAAGTACGCTGAAGATTTTGGAAGAATTAGGATGTTGCTGGGGCTGCAAAATAAGAAAGCTCAGCCGGTCCTAGGGAGCACTAGCAGGAGCACCATAGCTAGCTTGCTGAGTGGCCGTGGGGAGGTCACCTCGTGTCCCTGTGCCCCGTGTCCCAGTGTGCAGGGTGTGGGGTGATCGCATGGGGCTGGCGCCTGCAGGGTGTTAACACGTGTGTTGTTGAGTGGCTCTCATGGGTGATAAGATACTTCCCCAGACTATCCCGTGAGCTTTCATAATTTTCTCAGTATGAACTAGAGATATTCAACCCCATGTTCGGTTCAGACCTGCAGTTAATTAGGTCACAACAGTGGTACCCCGGACTGCCAGCTGTGGATTTTTTTTTAAAATACAGTCAGTTCTGTATATTTGTCCAGAGAGTAACAGGGTCACAAAATGCATATTGCTTCTCTTTTGGCTTGGTTGCGTTCTAGCTGTTGGGCACGTGTTTAACCCTTGCCTAGCCGGCTTCCTTTCTGCAGTGGTATTGTAGGTGTGGGTCAGCTCTCGGGTGTGCTTGCAGCTGGCTGTGCTATCCTGTCTCCACCACGGCTCGTTCAGAGGGCCCCGGGGATGGCTGTTTTTAGTGCATGTGTGTTTCTTTACAGGCATTTCCTGGTTTGGCGAAACATCAGTTGGGGCCTTTTCTGTACAGGAGTTTGGCTTCATTTAGGTATTTTTTGTGAACCATTGATATTAAATCCTGTCTCATGAGACTATTTCATCCTGGCTGTATCTGAAAATGATTCCCCACAAAAATGTAAGGCTTTAGTAGTCTGACAACCTCAAGCAGGTTTGCTGGTGTGACTGTACACCCACCTCCGGTCTAGGGGCCCCAGAGTGCCATTTTTTACAGATTTCAAAAGGGAATCTGCCCTTCTGTAGTAGAGTTTGGAGAGAGGAAAGCTCTGTGTTTACATTCTCTTCTGCACTCCTGGAGCTATAAGAATAGCAGGGTAGTGAAACCTTCACGGGTTTTGAGATAGTGCCACTTGAGTTCATGCAAGAAATTATACGGTGATAGACTCTATGAGCAAAAAGGATTGTTCCCGTGCTACGTTCCTGTGAACAAACTGAAATGCAACCACTGACATTAATTTCTTTCTGACATTCATGTCACTTCTGCAAACAAAAGCCCATCCATGTAACAACTGTGGACTACTATACAGGCCACAGATCATCTTGGTTTTCTGGCATCAAAAGTCTGATAATAATTTATTACTTTGCCTTCAGAACTTACTTTAAAAAGATGAGTTTCACTACGTAGAAGTTGCTGTACAATTTCCAATTTCCTATTTCATGAACTTCTAATAGACTTATTGCTCCTTGTGAATAATAGGAAAAAATAGTCCTGATGCATAGCCTCTAACCTGAATCCTTTTTGGCCCCCTCTGCAAGTGCTGATGAAGACTATCCTTCCCTGAGTCTCTATCTGAAATATTGCTTAATGTAAGCGTTTCAGAGATGTGGTATGCACAATGTGCTTTCTCCCCTAGTTTTCCTATACCTTCTCTGATATCTGAGTGGTTTGTGCTGTTAATTACCATCTGGAAATACTCTGGTGGTAGAATTTCTATGTTGTGTTAGTTCCAGGTTTCTAACATTGCTGTGTTAGTGCACATCAATTCCTAACTTACAGGGATGCTCACGAGTCAGACAGGTGATACGTTTAGCTTAGCTGAAGCTTCTCCTAAGAACGTACAATTTTTTCATTTCCCTTGAAGTGCTGGGAAAGGTGACAAGATGACAGTTCCCCTTTGTTCCAGTCTAGAAGTCGGTCATTTCCATTAGGTCTTATTGTTCTTTTCTGAGGAACTGACTCATTTTTCACTCATGAAAAACTGTCAAAGAGTTTAGTCCCAAAACCGAACTAAAGTAAAAAGATCATATAGTTTGATGGGAATATCTGCTGTATTGTTTAATCCTCTCTTAAATCTCCTCTTTCAGCTGCTGTGCCTACAAATCACAACTGCTTGGCAATGGTAGGCTTAGAAGAGAGTCAGCTTTTCTGCTCAAACCATTTCATTTTTATTTCTCCCCTTTTTCCAGCCAGCATCAACTTCATTGTCTGCCTTGTGCACCTGCAGCATCCTATTTGACAGCTAGGCTGTGAATCCTCAGGGGAAGGGAGATTTTGCTACTTGTCTGTGTTGTACCTACCACAAAACAGCACAATTCCTTGATTGCTACGCCATAAATATTGATAACATTACAAAAGTAGTGTGCAGAAAATGAACAAAACTGGAAAGTAATATTTTGGCAAGCCCTACATTTTTGGCTCCACTCTTCCAGAATCTGTAGCAACAGGGTTCCCAAGAGAGCAACTGAAAGCTCACAGCTATCTGTGGGCAGTGTTTTGTTTTCATTTGAATTTAGGCTTAACTTAACCTCTTTTGGTTCCCTAGCAGGGAACTGTCAGAAAGTCACCGACCTTAGAACATTTCTTTCAGAGTAGGTTCTGCAGTTACTGGAGGATTCATGAAAAAGTGAATATGGTCCCAGGTAATGTTCAGTTTTTCCAGAAATATTGCTGGTTATAGAGAGGATTTAAAACAAAACAAGACCAACCAATGAACCAACCAAACTCCAAAAAAACCTTGGTGGATTTCTGACTCTATGCCTTTGGCATTCTGCAACAAGAGGGAAGACTTTGAAACAAGGGACTTCTTCCCCTCTCTTACATATGCACTCAAAAGATAGAGGTTAGCGTGCAGTGGGAAAAGGAAACAAAGCTGACACACGGTACGTATTCCTTAGTAAGAAAAAGAGGAAAAGATAGATAATGTTAAATAAGTAAAGAAAATATTGCTTGAAATACATTTTATTCATTGAGATAGAAGAGCTGGATATGAGCAGTGGAAAATACACAGCTATGTCTTTCAGCTTTAATCCTTTTGCAACTTTACTCATTTATACGCTTCAGAGTTCCAGGAACTTGTGTATGGATTGTCTTCAATTAGTTTTGGATCCGTCACTACAAAGTCCTAGAAAATTGCTTATTTTGAGATATTTCACTGTTCACGTTGACATTTTACATTTTCTCAGTCTGAGGTTCTTAGCGGCTTTGAATTTATTCATGTATCCTTCAGTCCAGATACATATATATAGGTTCATGTATGTATACGTATACATGTATGTATGTGCATTTATATATACATTTATATACATGTATGTGTATATATATTTGTATATCTGATAGCCAGTAGTCTTCTAATTGTTATTTGCTTTCTGTTGAGAATTAAATGATATTTATCCCAGAGCCTCACTATCTATTTTTCTAGTTACTAATCCTCGGTCTTCCTCACTTGAGAAAGGCTATGGTCTATTTCTTAGTTCAGTTTAGCACTTCATAGTTAAGCTCTTTGATTTGTGATAGATTGCCATAATTAAAACTTGCAATTGCAACTCCTTCTACAAAGAAGAGACAATGTTATTAATTTATAACAGTTTATTTTTAATTAAGCGTTATTCAGCTTCATAAATATATTTGTAGAATTAGATTAAGAATTAACTTCAGACAAGAATTTGGGATTTTCAGATCACTAGTGAATGGACTGGTGCTCCCCATGTTCAGACAGTGTCTATTTGTGGGCACTTCAGGAAATAAGCAGTGAGCAAATACTACACCTGAATGTTTCTCCAGAAACTTAGAAATTGATTTGAGTGTATCAAATGGTACTCTAACTATTTTTATGTTGCTTGTGAACTAATCAGTTGTTGCTGATCCTTTCCTTCTCCAAATTCTTTTGATGAAAATATACTCCAACAAGGGTCTTTCTGATGTTACTTCAGACTGGTTTCATTCCATGTTTAATTTCAGCATTCATAAATCAATTATGTCTTGCTGCGTAATCAGGTACCTCAGGGGCTAGGCCCAATAACTGTTTAGATTTATATATTTTACTGAGCTTACATCACACACAGATTTAGAGCTGGATTCCACTCTCCATTACAAATGTGTATTTGAAGTAACTCTAGTGAGATTAGCAGAGTTACAGTGATGTAAATGAGGGGACGGGAGAATGAAGCCTGTGATCTGTCGAACCATATATATTTAGATGGCATGCAGACCTTTTTCTGCACTTAAAAAACTATTTTATGGTATCTTTCCAATGTGTCTGTTTGGCTGATTTACAGTATTGGAAAGCCAGGGAATTTCTAAAACTGAATCCATATAAGACAAAATTCCTTTGATTGGACCTTATCCCCAGTCCATCAACACTCTTCCATCACTTTCAGACTTGGCAGTTCTCAGATAGCATCAGTCCCAAGGGTGGAAACCTTGGGTTTGTGTTTGTCTTGGTTCTATCTCTTCTGAACCATGTAAATATAAATATTAAACTGTCATGTTTAACTCAGAGATATACCAAACCTTAAACCACTAGTAGTCATTGAGGATAGTTAAATATTAGTGGAGATCTGAAAAGTGCAAGGGAGGATTCTTTGTACATGTGTGTGTTTATATATGCCTGGACAACTAATAATTGTCTTCTAATAAAATGAATTCTTTAGCAGTTGCAGAATGTACTGAATTATGTCATGCATCTTCTCAACATAGCAAAACTGTTCATTTCCCTGAACTCATATTATCTATCCATAAAGTGTCATATTCATTTTTAAATACCACTTGTAAACTTCATTCTGTCCACATCCTGAACTCGAGTGGTTTTGGGAACTACTGACAGCTTTTGTTCTGTTTCACTTGTTTAGGTACCAGTTTAAGTACCAGTAGTAATCCTTTTTTCAACACTTTTTTCAATTTTAGATCTCAGTGGATCTGGATTTCAATGAATTTACTTCTTCTGTACTCTGGTATATTTTTCTGAAAATTCAAGCAGTTGTGTTTTACTAACAAATGTCTTAGTGGAAAATGGCTTCTGTGTCAAAAGTATGTCTTCATGGAAATAACATTTTAAGATCATATGGGGTTTCAGGTTAGCATTCTCCTTGAAGGATGAAACAAAACAGCTTATGACTTAGCTGATCAGTCACACCTAAGCAAGAAAAGCCAAATCCTAAATATTTGTGTCTAACCCATAGATTCTTAAGAAAGATATTTGTCCAGTACATTTGACAAATCCTTAAGTTCAAGGGAACTGTGGTTGCACCACTGATAGTCTGCAAACAGAGAAGATGATTAAATTTAGTGGCTATTTTATTCACGGGTTTTTCCATTCAGATCTAGTAGAGACTGCTTTTTATCTGGTGTGCATTCTTTTGAAAGAATTTAATGGCATAGAGCTCTCTAAGCTCAAATGTAAAGTTTGTTGAGAAAGAACTCAGTTCTTCAGTCTTCTCAGTTCTCCCATTGATGTTAATGGGTATTTTACCCACTAAATTCTTCATGACTTGGGCCTTATACAATTTAGGTCATCCATTTTGGGTTAAACTTTGGGAAATCATGATTCTTGGCATGCTACCCTTCCACTGTCACTCCCTTATAGTAAATAAAAACACTGAAGAGGCTTGATGACAGCAGTACCAAGTTGAAAATGTAACCTCGGCATCACTTGAAATGAAAACAGATGCAGCAAGTAAATGCAGCATTGAAACATTAAAATTAAATCCCACTTCAAATACAATTCTTTAATTGGGAAGCATCCCAAGCACAAAGACTTCACTTCCCAACAAACGCAACTATTATGCTAATTGGTATGGCCCCCATACAAGCCTTGGGTGGATCTGAATTTAGCTGTTGTTATTCTGGCCTGACTTTCCAACCACATTCATTTTGCTAAATTGCATTTCTATGAGAGAGTGGGTTGATATGCTGCAAGTGTTACTAATTCTATTGAATCACTTTTTTCCCTTTAAACAGAAGATCAAAAACCCAAACCACTTTCTATTTTTAAATGATGTATTTCCATAAACAAAAGTAGACATTTGAATAACCAACTTATTAAGATTAGGTGTTCCTGAAAGGGAGCCCTGTTTCTCCATGTTTATTACTGACCACAATAGTAAATTATGCAAATCTTAAAAGCACGTTTGAACAAAAGACCTATATAATTTAGCTGGTTGAGATTTTTATTTTTAATCTGTGGGTGTGATTTTAGTGCTGACAGAGGTAAAGATTAAAAATCCATTAGAGCTTCCACAGGGCAGTCAAAAGGGTTTGCAGAAGGGCCCAAAGCAGACTTGCCAGATCTCTTTGGACCCATAACCAGACTCTGAACTGTGTTCCCTCTAGAATATCCTGGAGCAGATTTAAAATCCTGCAGGCAGGAAGGGACTGATACTTCTTGAGCAGTACTTCTTGCTTTCACAGGGCTTCGCAGAGCCATATCCCTGACAGTGCTGCTTGGAACTGTTTCAATGGGCTGCCTCTTTCTAGTGGGAGTGGGGAATGCAGTATTATGTAGAAAGACAGATGCATGGAGCATGTGGCGGCTTAGGTAAGAAAGGATAATGCTCCTTCTCTCCTCTCTCTAAATATCCAATTCATTCATACCAGGACTTTAGAGTCACCAGAGTACACTTCTAGCGAGGCACTTGACAAACACCCAGCCCACCCAGGTCCAAACTAGCCTTCTAGAGAGCCAAGCTGAAAGGAAGTGAGAGAGCCTGTAGCCTTGACTTTGGTGTTTTGGAGAGAGAAGCGATGCTGCTGCTGTCACTAAGTATGCTGAAGAAAATATTGTTCCTTGGTTTGATGCCCTAAAACCAAATGACTTAACAGCTCTGCTATGTATTGAATCAGAATCTTGGCCACTGTTGCTCTAAATACAGAGTATATCATTCATACATTCCTAAATTCACACAGCTTTACCCTTTTTATGGAGAATAAATGATGAAACAAAACCACACTAACATTTTCCTTACTTTCCTTGCATGTTTATTTACTTTCCATCTCCATATTGTAACTTTCTATTTTTATTCAACTTTTTTTTTCTTTGCCTTTTCCAATCTTTTTGCCCTTTTTGCTTTTCATCTGTTCCACATTAGATTTTGTTTTTACTTCTCTCTTGTTTTGGAAAGGCTTTTCAGATTAATTTTTGCACTTCATCTTATCACCTTTCTGCTTCTGTATCTCCTTCTAATGTCTTTTTCTCACACCTTCTCTGCTTTTACTACCATTTCTGTCCATTTTCTCACTCCCTTCCCATTTCTGAATTTTCTTTCTATTCTCCAGTATTACGCTAAAACACTGTGCAAATAAATGTCTTTGTGGGGACTTTTATCTTTGGAAGTGCTTTATAGCTATGAGATGCTGCTCCCCAGGACCCTTGCAGAGATTTATATACAGGCTGTGTGCTTAGATCCCTAAATGCCGTTCAGCTGCTTAGCATTCATGTCTGAACTTTAATAGCTTGAACTTCATTCTTGAGCTAAGTGCAAGAAATGACCAAATGCTCTCCTGTACTCAGATCTGCAAACTTGTCATAGAGGAGAAAGTCACTGGTAATGAACTTCCCTTAGGAAAGCAGTTAGAGAAGTCAGAGAGTTCTCTTGCCTATGCTGCAGTGATTGGGACCCGCTGTTCTGAGTGTTTTCTGTCTTATCTTGAATGCTAAACCAGCCTGGAAATGTGGAAGGCACTCCTGCACAATCACACCGCACGCTCTCAAGCCTTGTAGAGCTCCTGTGAGCTGGCTTCAGTCCCCAGGAACCGTGGTCACCTGTGAGGTGGCGGGTGGTGTTTTTTACCAGAATGCAGCTAAACATAAAGAGACCATTTACTGAGCAGGGAGTTTGCAGTGTCTTTGTTCCTTTAACCTGACACCAGGAGAAGGATAATCCAGAAAAATCAGAATGGTAGCTTTTTGATTTAGTGAGAGAACAAATCCCTCTTCATGATCTATCTTAGAAAGGCTCTCATCACACTAATGAGGTCTGTCCCAGGCAATCTCTTGCTTCAGAAAATAAATCCTATGTTGTAGTAAGGATTTTTCATCATAATCTGTCTGCATTTCGTATATTTCCTTTCAGGCACCTTTCTGTGGTACTACTTTTCTTGTGGTGTCCTCTGTGTCTCTTCCCTCATCGACAGCCAAAATGAATGCTGCTGCTTCTTTTTTTCTTCTTTTTAATTCTGCTTCTCCAAGGGCACTGCTGCTCACCAATTCCATTATGGAGAAAAAAAAAAAAAACTTTCTGACAGCTGGAATGTGTGGTTTTCCTTCATTATCTTCAACCTATGGCTGTGTCCAGAAAAAGAGAATTTCAGTACCTCCTAGAAAGCACAGATCTTTCACCAATTTAACACTAGCAAATGTCTTCATACGTTTCCTTAGTAAGTGGGAAATTTCATAAGAAGATTTGCAGACAGGCAGTGGCTCCTTCATTTGTGGCTAAAACATTTGTTGCTTTTGCAATTTGCAGTGATTGCTTAAGAAAGGAATGGTTTGTTTTTGGAATGCTGCTTTGAGTTCAGTGGGTTCTGTGCATAGTTAACGACAATGCTTTAATTTTGTGGTGGGGGTGGTGATGCAGCTTGTGCTTCTTGGAGTCTTTGTTGCATTCTTACAAATTACATGTCACAGGAAGCCTGTTTTTGGTTTACTTCGAATTTAAACTAATCCCCTCCCCCTGTTTTTATTAGACCAGGGGTCAATTCCAGGAGCTCTGGTGGCAAAAAGCAGCTGAGCAACAAACATGTCTGATCCCTGAAGATTATCTGATAAATCTCCAATGACTAAGGGCAGATGTTCTGGCTTGTATGCCATCTCCTTCCAGTGTCTGGGAACTGGGAGTGCAACCAGAATGTGACTGTACTCAGAAGATTTACACTTACCAGAAAAATCTCTTACTCTTACTCATCAGAGCTGGAGCTCTGCCTGGGGTAAGGTTGGCACAATGGTAGGAGGGTGACAAGGTGGCTAAAATCTTCTTTGTCTTCTGCTTCTCAATCAAATGTGAAGAATAAGAAAGAATCTGATCCTTTCACCTTTGTTTTGGTTGCTTTTTTTTTTTGTTACACCAACATTTGCTTAAAAGATCAAAAGAGTGATAAATAGAATAAGAGACAAACAAGGTATTGCATAGAGGCAGAAAGCTGTGAGTTAAAAGTTAATAAGCGAAGTGCAGCTGACACAAACACACCACTTTTGAAGCCCATGCTTTCTATACCACTGCCTCCGTCCAGAGTAGTTTTAACTCTGGGATGCCTGCACCAGACTCTGCTGTTGTTCTGGCTTGCCTAGAGCTCACACAACGCACATGGATGTATAATGTAGGCTGAGGGCTTTGAGTACACACATGGCAAATGTGCTCTGTATGGTAGTATGTGTGTTTGTGAGAGAGAGAGAGAAAATAACAGTATCCATATCTATGTCCTAAATGAAAAACATTCAGCAATTCAAACTGAATCAGGGTTGCTGTTTGTAATAATGTAGTGTCAAAAATTAACGGCTAAATTAGGGATTTATTTTGTTTGTCTGTGTAATGACTGAAAGTACCTAGGGGAAACAAGGCTGCCATTTGAAAATAAAATATTTAAACTGCTTAGATGATTAAAATACATAGCTTAAAAAAGCGAAGCTTGTCATATAGGATGTTGTAAGTCAGTAAAGCTGTACTGTACCATTATGGAAATGAAAATAATGCAAATGTCTATTTTATCTTTTTCTAAATTACAAGCTGTTGCTATATGCTTGTGTATAAAATGGTGGAAAAAATGGTATAATATCCTTATATGGGCTACATTAAGTGTTCACATAATTACATACTCCATTGTAACTCAGATCACAGCTGTCAGGTCAAAATTCTGTCCTCTAAATCAAGAGAAACAACTTTAAAGAAGAGACGTAAGAAAAAGCTTCTGAATATTCTCCACTATCTCATAAAGTGATCCTCAAGTATTATGCTGAGTTTCCCAGAAATCAGGATGTCTCTAAACATTATTTTTACATTCCTATGCTTCTTTGTACTTTGAAACAAATTAGTCTGTATGAAAAGCCTCCTCCCAGCTGTACTGTCCTTCCTTTCTCAGCAGGGGCAGTCCTGTGGAGTATGACAGTTTCAGGGCCCATTATGCTATGTAAGGATACTTGGGGCTGAGCAAGCTTCTCTGTATTGCCAGGTTCTCCCCAGACCCAAGGTATCACTTGACAACAGACAGTGAATCTGGTCTATAATAGAACCTTACAGCTGAAAAACCTCTTGGGAAGTCATCCAATCTATTCCTTTACACATGACAGGATTATCTACAGCCATGTCATTTCTGACAGATGTTTTTTTTCCAGCCTACTCTTAAAAGCCTTTAATAATGGAGAAGTCACATTCTGCCTTCTTTTCTGAGCAAAATAACTCCAACTTATGTATTTTTTCCTTTTCCAGCATATTTCATAGACTTATGACCTTTCTTTCAGATTTATTCCAATCTTAGCAGTGCCCTAAAATCAGCACAGTATTCCAGATGAATCCATTCTAGAAGAGGCAAACAAGTGAGATTCAATGTCCTGTCAGCATCTGACTTTTTGTTGGAGCTACTTAAAATTAGTTTCAATTCATGCCATCTGTCTTGATTGTATGTCTCAGAAGGAAATACCTTACCAGTGAAAACAACAAATTGTTTCTTCATTGAACATTAAGAGCAATCATGTAATACCCACTTTTGTTCACTCCCAACAGTCGGTAAGATCTGTTGGCCCTACTACTGAAACCTCAAGGTACCCAGTCTCTTATACAGTTTGCTAAGCTTATGTTGTTCTGCAGTATTTAACACCATTAAAATCTTGGAAAATTTCAGTTTCCTTAATGACTAGCAATGAGGAATTCATGGTATTCTCTGTATTCAGCATACATGGCCATAACAGGCACATGATTTCAAGCTCTGAGTCCATCTGCTGGGCTACAGATAAAGATATAGAGCAATTATTAAGTATTGGATAACAGGTCATGGTGGAGTGCACCAATCTGAAAACAAAGGCCAGAGCTACAGCTATGATAAGATCATGCCTGGCAGATGGTGGAGGTGTGTTTCCCTTTTCTGGAGCACACACAAGCTAAAATGTCCACAGTGTAAAGTTCTGTAGTCATCTGAGGATACAGCTATACCAGCCCAGGGGTCTGGAGCCCCTCCCTGGCCTTGCTGGCAAAAGCCATGGCTATCTTTCCCTCCACCCCACTGAACAAAACAGGGTGGCCTCAGTGATCCTCCCATGCTTTTGCCCTGAATAGCTTTTTCTAGGAAAGTACTAGTCAGCAGGCTCCAAAACCATGCCAGGGGTGTTGCCAATGCCTAAGCAGCAGGGGTGGCTGTAAAACAGTGACCAAATGTTGTCCCTGCTCACTCTGGTAGGAGTGGACAGGGCGAGGTATCCTGAGCAAGGCTTCTCCCACCTGCATGCTCTCCTACTTTCTACCTCTGTCCAGGAGGAGGAACTGGTAGGCTATCTGCATCCAGTTTACTATGTCTTAGAGTTTCTTTTTCCTTTGGGAAATCTCAGCTGCAGGCTTGAGTAAGCTCTTTGCCCTTTCTGCCACTGCAGGAGTAGAAAGGTAGTGCAGAGCCAAAGTTCTTTTCATATTTTTCAGCTTAACAAATGGTATAAAATTAAATTGTGGTCTTTTTAGGCCCAGTTTCTAGTAAAATAGTCTTTCTGAATTTCCTGGGGCAGACTTGGTTACATCATGCCCAGTGACATGCTGTTGGCATATGGCAGTAGACTGTAAAATGGGGAGAAGTGAATCAAAGGCGTGTTAATATTAATACATCTATGTTGCTTGCTGCTTGAGGAATGCAGTAGAAAGGGAGTCATATGTAGTTGATAGAAGAAATGAATACATTCCAGATGTTAAACATGCGACCAAGCCTTGTATATACAAAAAGGGTTTTCCCAGTGCCTATATTTAATCTCCACATAAAAAGGCAGGTTTTCTAAAACCCTTCCCACTATATGTCAGCATAAATCAGGGACATTTTTCATCTTGAATCACAAATTCAGTAAATAATACCCATCTACTTTAGTATTTGTTTATTCATAAACATTTATTTATTAATGAGAAACTAAGATGAGATGTTAGTGGAAATCTAATGCAAGTAAGTTTTGAACAGAGGTTCCTGCTCCACCCACAGCTTGTGCCACAATGGTCAGGTAATGCTGGCACAGCAGAATATCACAAGGTTTACTTGATGGTGGATCCTGACCCAACAGACATCGCAATTCAGGGACTTTGCAAGATCTGGTATTTGCATTGCAAATAAGGGAAACACCAACAATGTGCTTAGGCAGTTGCTGCTGTCTCTTCAGTATTGAAACTTGGAGTATTTATATTCTATTACCATTGATTTGGGTCAGAGGCAAGAAAATATACTGCATTTGTTCATCACTGGACAAATGTTGTTCTGGTGAAGCTGTTTTTAACTTTGGTGGTGTTTTACCAGCTCTTTTTGAGGTTGAACTGGAGGCAGGGGAAGCCAAATAAAATGTCATATCACCTTTATATATTGACAGAAACTAATGCCTTTCAATATTAAATATTTATGTAGATCACGTGATCTCTGCATTCAATCTAAAATCTCTATGGCAGCTCAAAATTAACATTTTCCCTATACTTGTAATAAACAGTTCACGCACATTCTGTAGACTTGAAATAAAGTCGCTAAAATAACTGGTGGAATACCTCTGAATGATCAACAGATTCAAGAACATTGTTAGCTGCTTCTAGCCAAATTGTGAATGAGAGAAGAGATTAAATTCTTCAAATTATTCACTGCAAATTATTTGCTCGGCTCTTATTATTGTTGTGGTGTTAAAATATACAATATGAATAACACCCAAAATGTAGTAGACATCTTAAAAAAATGAAAGCACCGACTTGGAATCCAGTTTGGTTAAATTAAAAGGCTGGAGTACTCCTGTTCTCTTCTGTTTGAAAGTCTGTGGGAAGAGGGACTGGAAAGTCAAAGGAGGAAGAAACCTCTGATATTTTCCTTCCTGTGCCAAAATCTCTCTAGTGGTTTTGGGGTGGATCGCCTGTGGGATAGGTCCCAGACCAGCCCCCAGACTAGTCTCTCCAGTCCAGGAGAATCAGTCTGAAGCCAGGGCTCCATAACATGAGGCATATCATAGCCAGGGTGACTTAAGCAGCCCCCGTCCTTTCTGCCCCAGCCTGGCCTTTCCAAGCACTGCTATGCAGTATGACATCTCTCCTTTCTGCTGACACAGACATTCTGCTGACACAGAAGCTCATGGCTCTTTGTTAATAACAAGCTCAGAGAAAAATAAAAAGTAAAATAAAAAAGTCAAAACCAAACAAAAAAAAAATGTTCAGAATACGCCTGGAAATCTGTATGTTGGCACAGTTAAGGCTGGTGTACATGATAAAAACAAGAGTGTAAGAACAAACTGCATAGCAGCACTGAGGCCAAGTCTCTTCTTGTGCTGAATTACAGCTCAAATCCACACGTGTGGAGAATGTGTGCTATCCCCTTCCTCTTACCTCCTAGGACAGGTGATGCCCAAAGTGTCTGTGTTGTCAACATTTAATTTTCATGCAGAAATCACTTTGTGTGAAATTTCTTAGAGGGCATGATGGATGTTTCTGCATTAGCTTTGCCTGCTCCTCCGGTGGGTGGCCAGGCTCTGGAGGAGTGAGCAAATGCTGACACAGAGAATGTGGCAGGCTTTGGCATTATTTCTATGACCAGGAATTCCATGTGCCTTTTTCTACCTGTGCGCTGCCTTTCTACATTCAAAGCATTAAATCTGAGCTGCAGCTGGCCCACACACAGGAGGTGCAGGCAGTGATCTCAGATAAACCCACTTACCATATTGAGGACCTATATGGGAATTCTTTGAAGTCAGTCCTTCAGTGAGGGTCTGGTGGGAAACACTGGTGATGAAGATCCCTGGGGAGAGATGCAAATGACTCCCACCCAGAGTGAGGGAAGACAAAGAGGCTTAGAGAAGGATGGGAGCAATTTCAAGGAAACTTCTCAACTACTTAAAAGCTGATCTTGGTCACAAGAGGAAAACATGGTATCTAAGAAATACTGACCTGGGATATTTCCTTGTGAAATGGCCATAAGAGATTAAGGAATTATCACCTCACAGGTGGTTTTTTTTTCTATTTGCTGCTCAGATATGGTAACTGGGTATCAGAGGGCTGGTATTTGGTTTGGTGCAAAAGAAAACAGGACAGCTTAAAACCCTTTGGATATAGGCTCCATCTGTTATTTTAAAGTATTACTCCAACTGTTGTGGACTGAGAAATAACAGCTTTTTAAATGTGTCTCCCTTTCGACCTGTAGCATCACGTGCCTTCCTGATAACGACGCTCTCCAGACTGCCTAATTAGCTCCATGAGACGAGAGCTATGGCGCGATGCCTGCAGAGTCCCGCCCGGTGCTCAATGACAGCTCAGGCCCATCTCGCAGCCCAGGGGGCTGCTGAGAGATGGTAGGGGATGCTGGTTGATGTGGGACACCTGCCCGAGGGGCCACGCACACCACCAGGTCTCAGGGAGCTTTGGCGTGTACCGGCTGGCTTGCCTGTTCCTATGGCTCTGACAAGTAATCCAGAAGTGGCTGCTTTTGGGTTTAGCTGGGAATGACATGCATTATTCATCAGGCTCTCCGACTGCTTAGCACCTCCAGACTCCTCCTGGCTGTTTATATTTAAAAATAAATCCTAACAATCGATGCTCAAAGTAAGGACTGACAGCCTGCAGCATTTTTATTAAAGCACGCTGAGCAGAAACTGAAGAGAACAGATAAGAGTTAACGGGTGTTTGTAAAACAGGCAGGAAAAAGTCTTCTGATTTGTGAACCTTCACCAGCAACAACTTCCATGTTGGAGGAGCAGAGACGCTGAAAGGGCAAAAGCCAAAGGCTCTCGCTTTAAATGTAGGATTTGACAGGAGACCAGCAGGGTAGGACCTCAGGGAATGACTAAGCAAATACTTAGATAGGAGGTCTGTGAGGTAAGCAGGACTAAATTGGTGCATCACTTCGAAGGTCAGCAATGCAATTTTATAGGTAATACTAAGATTTAACGGGCATCATGGCAGAGCCCAAAGTACGGGAGTAAAATGTTGAGAAAACTCAGTACTGATGCTTGGGCTGCAGCACCCTCTGGGAGGAGCTGAGGCTCCCAGAGACTGTCCAGAGAGGCCTCAGCAAAACTGCCCTTCTGCAGGTCTGTGTGCTTTAGGTCAATGCAGAAACATTGCATGGCACTAGTCCTCAGCATCCACTGCCATTTAAAAACAAGAAGAATTTATCTACTGCTTTATAAGGTACAAAAACTAAATTCTTTTTAGTAGCATTTACCACAATGGGTATCTTTGTTCTCTCTGGTTTTGATCCTTGAGCACAGAAAATGTGTTTATGTTCCCTTAAAGTATGCTGGGAGTTTGCAACTTGCAAACATTCAAACCACTGTAATAATTAAATTATTTCAGGAGATTTTACCTGGGATACTGAAATGTTTTTAGAAATGCTTGATCCAGTTTTCGAGGGGTTCCCCCCACCCCCAAGATATTATGTAAGAGAATGTTAAAGCTCATAGCAGCAAAACTCTGTTTTTGTCAAGTCTGAATAACTGCACTAGTCATAACAAAATGAATCTCTCTGCCCTTATCCCAATGGGTTTCTCTCCTGTGTCAGTTCTTTCTCTGATGAGATGATTTTTTCTTGATACATAAATAAATACATCTGCTCAAGGCCCCACCTTTCCTTTCACTGACATAACTGATAATATTATATTTGTCCTTCAAAGTCATGCAAATGGAATCCCCAGGCTCTAGGTATTAAATGCTGGCTAACCTGATTATTTTCTTTAAAACATAAATGAAATTATTACTATCCCCCTCCATTTTCACACCCTTTATAAACTCCTGGCAGAAAAAGGAGAAAGAGATAATAAGATAGTCGAATCACTTTCTTACCCTGTAATTAGCACATGAAAAAAGAACTTATTGAAAACAATAATTCCTCAGTCATTTGTCTTTATTTTAATTTTGCTTTGAAGCCAACATATTTTCTTTGAGATTTCATTAGCAGCCATTTTGTAAATGAGATTCTCACTAGTAAGAACCAAGTTTGAGTGCTCTATCGCATTAAAATTTAACATTTTTCTATGGCTTAATATAACTTCTTCTTAATGCAGAGAGACTTTTCTGCGATGTTCATAGTTTAAAGGGCTGGATCTAATTAAGAACATAAGTGCCTAAAAGTAAAGTGCTTCAGTAGCTAACTCTGAGGCATCTGGCTGCTCAAATGCAGTCCAAAATCTTAAGTTACCAAGTACAGCAAGCATCCGTGCTTAAGGGAAGATTTAAGCATCTCACAAAAATATCCAAAACAGCCAACATGCTGAAAGAGGAACTCCTAGGACAGTTTTAAAACCTCCCACATGGGCTTCTTAGGCCAATGGGAAGTACCTTAAATTAATTTTTAAATCTCTCCTGAAGATAGCTCAATTTCTTTAAAAAAATTGAATAGAGTGTTACTCTTTCCTCTTTAAAAAGATCAGTCAATGGGAAAAAAATACTAGAAACTGTCTTTGGAATAAAGACTGGAAATTAGGATGGTATTTCCCCCCTGTCTGATACGGCCAAGCTGAAACACCATGAGCCTTCTGCAGTCTTCTGGTGAGCCTAAGCTTTTCTGCCCATCTGTGACACCATACTGGGAAGAATGGTGAGCATTTCCACCAGCTCATGGAAGGTCAGGCCAGTCCCCTGGGAGGTAAGTAAGAAACGTGTTTTAATTCACAGGGAAGTGGTTTAGCCATTTGGCTCCCATAGAAAACATAGGCAGGATCTGACCTTGGTGTATTTGAAAGAGACAACTGTGACTTCTGCAGTTTGATATAAACTTACCTTGTCTGTCTGCACTAGGAAAGTGAAGCTTTTTTGTTACAAAAGGTTTAGCTGACTACCTAAATTCCCTGATTTGCTTTAGACCTGAATCCTTATCCTTTACCCAAATGCTCCTTGTTGCATTCAGTTAAAATTAGGGGCCAAAATGCTCTTTGCACTGTTCCACTTTCGCACCACAACTCCAGCAACAGCAGAGCCCCTGGGGATTTTTGCTGCTCTTGCAAAGTGAGGAGAGGAGTGCGAACAGGAGCAGGAGCCATGATTTCCAAGCCTGGAGCAAAGCAGTGACTTACTGTTGCTTGAAGATGTGCAAGGACACAGCTTCTTGTGAGTCCTGGAAAAAAATGTGTCCACATGGCGCTGTTTTAGCTGTCTGCGACCATACCCAACCAGGTGGCTCCAAGTGTCACTGAGACTGTATTGTCCCCAGTTTTGCTCAGGAGGATCAGTGTTGCCTTCTTGCCCCAGGACAGGCTGCAAGATAAATAAATATATAATGGCTTCGGAATCCTTCCCAATAGAGCTCACAGGGGAGAAAAGCCTAACCAAAAACCCTGTGGGGTGGAGTAAACTTCTGGAGATTAAATGAGAGCAACAGTGTTACCAAGCCAACTTAGTCTTGCCCTGACTCTGTTACTTCTTTCATATTCCTCTCTCCCTTGTATTGTCTCTGTTGATACAGAGGCTTAGTGGTACACAAAAGCATAAGCAGTGCATATCCATGTGCACTGTGAGGAGTCACAGGATTCATGTCTTTCCAGGGTTGGACTCTGTCCATAAATTGTAACTACAGACATTTCTGCTTGTTGCCTTGCTAAGTTAAAAATGTAGTCACATGAGCAGTAAACGTTCAAATCATATTGTTATGTGCTCATGGCTGATTAGCTGACTTGGGGTGTAAACGTGATCATCAATAAAAAGAATAATGAAAGCTTGTTATTTTTAAACATAATTAAGTCAAAGGAAAAACAGTTCAGCATGGCTGTAGAAATAGTAATTGGTTCATTACCTGTAATCATGTTAGCCTGCTCACATTATCAGAGGCTAATTGGAGAAAGGAGAGAAAAAGAGAATATATCACTGCATACACAGGTGTGATCTGTATATCTACATGTGTTTTACTATATTATATGTATTTCATTAATAACTTTTTAGATAAAACAGTGTAGGAGGAGTATGGCAATGCAGAAACAGAGGTACTGAGAAAATTTTAAAGGTACATTGGGAGGGCAAGAGAATGATTGGTTCATCAGGTAAATTTAAATAGAAGTAACTTATATTGTTATCTTTGACACCAGGAGTGACACCTTGGTTTAGTGGAAAAAAATCCTTGCACCATTGCTGTTCTAGTACAAATCGTTTTTGAGAGAGGCAAGGTATGTTATCAACACCTGTCTTTTCGTTGCAAAGAAATGAAGCAGAGATGTAACGGGAAGACCTTTGCAGTACGTTGCTGGTCTCATACTACATTTTTCAGATTCTCATTCTTAAAGTTTCCATTCTGTTTCTTTAGAAGACTGATAAAAGGGATTATTTGCCTGAAAATACCCTGTTGGTTCTGACAACAAACTTGGCCTCTGTTGAAGATTACAAAATTTTATATAAATATTTCATAAACCTCTTCATGGGAGCAACTCCTGTCATTTGTCCATTGTATTTACTATTTGTTTTTTGGTTTATAGGAAAATATTGTACTGCAGTGCCTTTTAAACATCATTAAAAAGATATCATATGAATTCAACAATCAAGTAATAGTATCAGGGCCAAAAGTCTTTGGGTTATCTTTGGGATTACAGCCCCTGTGTCCTCTTTCCTCTGACATGCTAACTCATTACACTGAGGGTAGCCTTGTGGACAGTGAAATGTCATAGATTTAGGTGCCACCTTTGTTCATTGCTGTAAACCTACTGCTTCAGGGAAGGCTGAGGTATTTGCATTCCTCTAGGAGGTATATGCCTCAGCATGGTAATGTCAGAGTTTGGAAAGGGCAGGAGTACTAATTGATTGCTGCTTCTTGGTTTATTCTTTCACTTTTACATATTGTTTCTAATGCTATTGTTATGGGAACTAGTTGAGATAGTTTTATAAAACAATGAGGAAGTAACGTGGCCAGCAGGGAAGGAGTGGGGATAGTAAGAGTAGAGTCGTTTGTTATACTCTGCTTTTGTCTAGGATCTGGCAGCAAGAAGCTGGTCGGGTTTCCTCCTTAGACCATACTTCTTATGTGTTTGTCAGGGGGACACTATGGCTGAATGATTACCAGCTAGTAAAAGACTGAGCCATAAAAGACAGACAGTTAGGTTAGATGGATCCAGGCTTTGGTCTG